>DWPV01001953.1:0-18662 GCA_018251915.1 Urbanus proteus proteus
AAAACGTACTGCTCCCGAGGGATAGAAAAGTAACTTTTATACCTACAACCTACTTACTTTGATACGTACGTCCTCTTTGTGCGAATGAACACATTAGCGCGAGCGAAGCCGCGGGCGAAAACTAGTAAAATCATATATCGACAGCGTCACTGACGTGCCTGGTGTCGCTGGTGTGCGCGCTGGCGCTGGGCGCGCTGGACCGACGGGCGGAGCGCGTGCGCGTTGCGGCCGCGCCCCCCGCCCCCGCCGCGCCGCCCGAGCCCTTCCGCCTGCGCGACGTGCTGCGCTTCAAGCCCGTGTTCTGGCTCGTCACCTTCATCTGCGTCGCCTACTACCTCGCGATATTCCCCTTCATCGCGCTTGGCAAGTGAGTCACATGAACCTGATTTTTGTTATTAAACGAATTGATTCACTAATTTGAACTATTTTTGTACAATTTTTTTAATGTGGTTATACTTTTTGAATTACATCAATTTGTTTTACATTGGGCTTTAACTCTGAATCCAGGACCGCGACTGGATACGGTTCCCGGATGAAGCTCTTCCCGAAACTTTTATAGAAACAATGAAGAAGAAAACAATGTATATTTTATTAACATATGAAAATATAAGAAAGGAATAAAATATTTAATTTCCATTATAATCATATCCAGAGTTCCAGGGCTATTTGTATTAAGCTATATTTTGGAACTTTACTGAATAGTAATTTACATTTTTTTGGAAAAAAGGTGGCAAATATTCTTTTTCTTAACTGATTTAATAAAAGTTTAACTTGTTTTCTTTCTTTTATGGCGGTTATATAATTTATGTTCTCCAGATTATTCTTCGAGCGTAAATTCGACTTCCTGCCCCAAGACGCGAACACGGCTAACTCCATGATATACCTGCTGTCCGCCGCCCTGAGTCCTTTCTTCGGTATCCTCATCGACAAGACCGGCAGGAACATGATGTGGGTCATCATCAGCATCATCACAACCATAGCCTCGCACGCGCTGTTAGCGTTCACTTTTGCTAACCCTTATTACGGAGTGGTGAGTCAGTTATTTTATTATTATTGTTATTATATTTAATATAGGAGTAGCAAAGCATGCGTTTCAGCTGTTGGTAAGTGGATGCTGTCGCCCATTAACATCTGTAGTCCCAGGTGTGAGTTTTATATGAAGTCATCCACAGCTACCTCTGAAAACTAACAATAAGTTGGAAATCTGTGGTCGGAACACATTATGTAAGTGACTTTCCTTGGCTTCACCAGAATACAACAGCACTTGAACACTGCTGTTTTAAAGCCTCTAAAGGTTGTACCACTTCATATGTTTTATCATTAATCAAATAAACTTTCTGCCAAAATATCTTACAATCTAAGTAATATAAGTCGGAGAGAGGTCTTAATATCAAAAGTTAAATAAAAAACGGCATATTTAAATCGAATGTTAAATGTGACAATCTAATTTGATCTTTTCTTCTAGATCTTACTGGGAATTTCCTATTCCTTGCTAGCAAGTGGTCTTTGGCCGCTGGTGGCACTAATAATCCCTGAAAATCAATTGGGCACAGCATATGGCATGTAAGTATAATGTCCTCGTTCGAAATTATCTGTTCTTTTTCATATATTTATTGATTGTTTAGATTCTTCAATATTTGTCTATTCAATTAATGTATTATTATCCTTTTTACAGATGTCAAGCTTTCCAAAACTTGGGGCTGGCAACAGTTATTATCTTAGCGGGAATAATTGTTGACAAATATGGATATTTGATGCTGGAAATGTTCTTCCTGACATGCCTCCTCCGTAAGTTTCTAAGTATTTATATTAATTGAAGTTAACTGACACTTTAAATTGAATTAAATTACTATGATGTTATATTTACAATGTTTCAGAGTCGCTCATCGCCGCCGTTGCAATATATATTATGGATTCATTAGGTTCCGGTATACTCAACATGTCGACAAGCAAGAGAGAAGCTCTTCTGAAAGAGTAAGTAGAAAAGTGTTCATTTACAAATATACCTTGCAAGTAACATAGAGGTAATCTTAAACAACCGGTGTGAAAGGAAAGTGGAGGTTAAAGAAACATATCAATGTTACAGTAAATTTTCATATTTAATGATGTCTGACTACACGTATTTTGCACAAATATATGAAAGCGCTGACGCATTTAACAATTTAAATGATAAAAATAAAATTAGTTTTTCTTATTAAAATTTAATTAAATTAAATAAATTCGATAATTTACTAGCCTTACAGCATAAAGAAGTTCAAGTTTTTTATTTGTAGCTTGTTCTTTAGCGGCGGCGACCATGTTTCAATCAATAATTTAGGAAATATTTAGAATTTGAACCCTTATTATTTCGTATTTGAGTTTTAAGCTTAAAATCTACATGGTTTATATTTTCAGTTTACCTGCTAATAGTGACGAAACTGCTAATCTGTTGGATAATGAAGTTCAAAGCTCCGATCAAGAGGAGCCAGATTCTCGGTTGCCTGAAGACAACTTAGAGGCACAATCTTCTTGGAGCAACGCACAATCCCAGTCAGACAGAATACGCAGTCGATATATATCGCAAGTGATGCCAAATACTAACATTCCTGACAGACAGTGATTTTAGAATAAGCTACTAACTGTAAATATTGTTTTTAATACTTTTTATTATATAGACGATAATTAAACAAATCATTGCATAACAATTTTATTTATATAACGCTTAATAGCAAAATAAATGACATGTGATAACAAACTTTAGTTTTATTTGATCGTTGTGTAACATTTAGATAATAATGTACTTGCTTGCCAAATACAGACAAATATATGTGAATCCTATTCAGATGTATTGGGAACACATCACAAATACTCATACGTTAACTTTGTTCTACGTACCAACAGCCTAGAAACAAAATAAGTGAACTTATTGAATTAAAATAATTTACATAAAATAAATGCACAAACTTCAAAAATAATAAATACTCGTACATACACTCATCATAATTTAATTAACACGGATTAAATTGTGGACACATTTGTTCCCACGACACCATTGTGTTTAATTTTTATTTATTTTATGGAAGTAGCAAACGAGCATGCAGCCTACTTGATGGCTAGTGGTCACTGCCGCCCATGGAATTCTGTAATCTATCCCAGATATGATCAGATTCTTACCTGCGATTGACCACAGTTGCATTACTACCCCTGAGGACTAAGTTGGCACTCCTCGAGTAGGTATGTCTCCCTTACCACACCCTTCAGACCAGAACCCAGTAGCACTGAAAACTGCTGTTATTAGGTAGAAATAGGTTTGGGCGTGGTGCCGCCGGAATCGAAACACAATTTGTTAAAATTAATTAAATTAATAAATAGCTTATATTAGGAGTTTGGGGGCATACATCTGTGCTAATTTAAATACATAGCTAATTATAAATAGTGTATTAATTACAATGAAAAGAATATACTACTTAATAAACTGACTACTTTTCGAGTAGATATCGATTATAAATATCCATTTAATTAATATGACGTAATTATTCTGTCTTAAGTATTTGTAAAAATAAATAAAAATAATGATTTTTGCTCTATTACCTACCTGAGTCTAGGAACTTATTTATTTTACAGCCACTTAGTATAGGTACAATGTAGGTACCAGGAATTACTAATCAAAATAGGTACGTAATTAGCAGCAACCCAAACATGCCCTAGATACAGAAGATGCGAACTTCTGTATGATAATTGAGATCATTTTTAATCACTGATATACATATGGGTATATGCCATAATACTGTTATTGGTTGTTTCGTTATTTGGCAAATGTGCGCCATTTAGATTAAGATACCTTAATCATATATGATTTTGTACTACGATTCTACACATAAAAGATAATTTCTTAAATTTATTTCATTATTCTCTACAGTAATCTTGAGGTAAACGAAGCTTAAAGTTATACGATTATAACGTTAGAACCAGTAGGTCATTTTCATGTTGCCATCAATATCTCGCTGTGTCTCTAGCGTGCTCGCTTGCCGCACTAGCTTCCTCATGGAACTCCGTCTAGGGAACGGTAGTTCTGATAGTTCATCCTCAACAGATGGCGCTTGCGTCAACTCCAATTGATCAAGGTCTTCATACGTATCGGCGTCTTGTTTTCTGCTGTAATAACGATTAAATGCAAAATAGAAATTGAGTGTTTATAAAACTATAATTTTCTCGCACCAGGGAGATGTGTCTTAGAAATAATATAAGAGTAATCGTACTTTGATTGATACGTTTGAGAAACAGTAGGTGCAAGTAAAGAGAACGTATTTTTTTTCCTAAGATGGTTGCCTACTATCCGTCATCCTCTTCCTTGTGACTTACTCAATTTAATCTTGTATATTATTGCAATCTAAGTATATATTACGAACACTTGAAGGAATAAGCAAGTTGCACAATTAAGACATTTCAAACATCATTTATTTTCAAGCCGGCGTAGACTATTTTACATTTTAGTATTGAAATAATAAGGTACTACCTCTTACCTAGCTCCTGCGCATGCGCAACAATCTTTATACGTCCAGTCCTTGCCAAACTCCTCTCCCTCTTCCGCTGTCTGAGGTAGCGAGCAATGTAGCGTCTCTGGAAGGCGCAGCGCTGTTAGTCCGCCGACTACTGAAACCGCACCCATTACTACTAACGGTAGCACTAAGTTACTAGAACCCTGTAATAAATTAATAATTGTATTACAATAAAAATCTCTTCAACTAAACATATATTCTTCGAACCATGAATTCACGTGGATGGTTTGGTCTTTTTTTTACGTCAGGAAAGTTGTATTGTAGCAGGTTTTAATAGTAAAATGTCAAAACCATTAACTTTTAATTATAATTAACCTAATCATAATTAGCATTGAAACCGATTTGATTTTTATTGACTCTACATTATGCAATTCATTTAAATAAAAAGATATAATAGATTGACACGCACTGCAATAGTTACCTACTATCTATGGGTTTTTACTTTATGTCGTAAAACTACATTAATAAGATATGCATTGTTATTAAACATCTAGGAAATATTAAAGTTTTCTCACCAAATAGTTAATAAACGGTATGATAATTAAGCCGAGTCCGCCAATATAAGCTGATGTTCCGATACCGACGCCTCTCAACTCAGTCGGGTACAATTCTCCAGCATATGGGTATATGATTAAAAATGAAGCTGATATAAAGCATTTCGATATTAGATACAAAATGAGGGTTTCCGTCTGGGCGTCTGAAAAGTCGGATGAATAATATTAAAAATCATTAATTTTATTACAACATGTTAACGACATGACATGACTACTACAATTAGACAATATTTTGGAGACACATTTTGGACACTCTTTTAATATAGGCCCATGGATTTGTTATAATTACGTTATAATTTAATAAATTGATTTCTATTGCTTTATTTAATTAATTTTTATTAGAATTCGTCATGCTAATGTTATGGAAAAAATATCAATATCAGTAGTAATATACATACCGCTTGGCAATAATACCGTGACGATGCAGAAAATTCCGCTAATAACCATTGATAAACACAGCGGCCATCTTCGACCAACTCGGTCCATAAGTATCCAGCAAACTATGTAGCTTGGAATCTCTACGGCTGAAGATAAAAAGAAGCTCATGTATTGGTTACTACCAATAGCTGGACCGTAATAACTAAGTCCTACGTAGACCATTTCGCTCGCGCACCAGTTCAATGTTATTAGACAGGTTTTGAGTCTCATATTTGGAGTGCGACACAAAGCAAACACACTAGGCGATTTCTCCTCTATATACCCACGTTCTTTTTGTTCCATGACTTGTCTCTGAAGTTTGTTCGTGTATTCTTCTGGTAGTTCTTTACCGTTCACTCTTGCTATGTTTTTTAAAATGTTATTGGCTTCTTCTAATCGCTCTTTCATCAGTAACCATCGTGGTGATTCCGGTAAAACGAACCAATATAGATAGTAGAAGAAAAAGGGCACCGAAGTAGCCAAAGCCAGGGATCTCCAGTCACGCAAGAAATATGTTACAATTGATAGTAATATCAAGCCCAGGGTATAAAATATGCAGGTCATAACGGTGACAAATGATCTGTAATTTGGTCCCGCGAGCTCTAAAGCTGAAAAACATAGTTAAATTCAAATTAAATGACGGCATTCGTAAAAAATATTGTATCTATATTTTATACAGAATGTTAACTTACATATTATAAACGGTATTTGATAGACAGCAGGAATTGTTAATCCTACGATTACTCTGGCTAGCACCCAGAACCAATATTCATGTGCATAGGCAGTCATTAGGCTCCCAAGAAGTAGAGTCGAAAGACAGGTAAAGAACGACTTCTTACGTCCAATTCTATCGTTTAGAAGACCAAAAGAGTAAACTCCGACTGGTCCACCGACATTTAAGGCGACTAAACCAAGTGTTGGGTACATATCAAATTCGCAGACTAGGTCAAACTGAAAAAAGATATAAAATGTATAACCTCCTATAAACTTGTACAAGCTATAAACATTGTGTCAAGAAGTTAAGTAGTGTATTTATGACGTTTTTACAACGGATTAATTAAAAACATGTATATTTATTCGAAATCACTACTTTCATAAAAAAAACTTTATAACTATGTATTTTGGTAGAGAATTGTCGGATATCAAAATTTAGTTGATCGGCATTATCTGTTACTCTTACTTAATTACATAAAAAAAACTTACATCAATAACTATGGATGAAATCACTTCAGATGTGTCGTATTCGTAGCCGTCTAGACATGGTTCTGTAAGCCAAGAATTGTTTACCTCTATAGGTTTATTAGAGTGTAAAATAGCAGACCAATTTACGGAATACCGCGCACAGTTTTCAAATGTCGTGTTGTCGTCTACCTGAAAAATATGTTACGAGTGTAATTTGATCATGTCTACAATTAGGTAGGTATTCAGAAACAGATAGTCTGTAAAGAAAGAACTTCTCGAAATTCTCTTGAAGTCTACCATATAGTATTTGGCTAGCGCAGTGGACTAGGGTCTACCTATGTCTTTCATTCTGAGAGAATTCCGCACCTTCAGTGGATCTATAATAGATTGACGACTAGGAGTGTTTTGAGTCCTCGCTTAACCCAGTAGCTCTATATTGCTATTATACAGCAGAATCCATTGTCACCTTAATTTAACCACAAAGTTTTATGTATTGAACTATTTACTCATCGTATTAAAATTATTTATCTTCATGTTTACCTTACGTGGTATCGATAGCAGTTTCCGCTGTTCTTGCGTCATATTTATCAATTCTGGAACCAGGCACCAATGATCCGGAGTGTCCGACATGAACAGTTGGTTGAAGGCGCAGAAACCACACGGTAAACATGCTGGCAAGCACACCAGCCACAACAGAAATTTCTGGTAAATGCCAAATTCACCGATCTTCGGCAACACATCATCCAAGTCAATCGCATCATCATGCGAGTCTTTCACCTTGAAATTTCAAAAAAAAAAGATAAGTATAATATGTTTTGATAAAATTCAATAACGGAAATTTAAACATCGGTTTAACGGCCTGCTGTTTATTACCAGTCTGAACCAATAATAAAGGCGAGAAGTCAGTGAATTTACTTAAGGTTTTGTTGACATTAAGACAAACATATTTTAATATTTTTTCACTGATTACTTTTTATTTAAGTTCTGTACAATATAAATAACTGTACCGATATTTTAGGAGCACTGCTACTATTTGAATTTTTATTGTTATTAGCCATAACTTTATGAGTTATTATTAGTCACAGTAATTCACGAATCGCGTATCGCGTTGCGACGTCCATTCAAGTCCACCGATCATTAAGCTACCTTGGTATTGTAAGAAGCCGTATAGTTTTAATCTAATTGATCAAATTGTGCGTATCTGTATCTATAGAAAATTATTACACAGTACTATTAATTTGTATTTCAGTTGCAGAGTCGCAGCTATAGGTACCTGCGCCCTGCATGTCTTTACATAAAAAATATTCTTCTATGTGGAGGAATACTTACTAATGATTGCGTCGGTTCTTTTAAATTGTGTTATATGACCATTTTCCGCATTTATTTTGAGTTTACTATAAAAGAGTTCAGAAGAAGTACCTAATAGGTGAATATATTATGTGTACAGGATACAGAATAGTAACTTAGTGTGTTAATTAATTAAATAATTTGGTCGACCGTCCAACATCACCGTCACCGCTCACCATACTAGGCAAACATGTAGAACAACCAGTTTAAAATGGGCGATAACATTGAGTGCTGGAGAGCTATTGGGGTTGAAAAAGGACCCAAAGAAAATAAGAGGTGTTGATGCGATAGAGAGGATTGTCTCCTAAATGAAAAGGTTGTTATGTATTTTATTGTATTTAATCAATAATGTAACCATATATTATTGATTCTCTTCGTTTTCACGGGGCCACGATGAACACAGTCATTTGGAAGGCTTGCATGGGGATAGAGGTCCAACACGTAGAGGGCCTTTTGGAACACTTTAATGTTATATGGTGCACGTGGTAGATACCATTATAAAGTACACAATTTAATGCACTCCATGATGGTAACCGCCGAAAGCACAGGAACTATTGTAAAGAGACTAATCTATGCAACTATATAAGGGGGTATTTAGAGGAACCTGTAAATGGGAACTATAGGCACCTGCCGAAACTGATAAAATATCTAACTAGAGGCATTTGGTGACTCACCATTCACTAAATGGACCCCCACTAAATAGCGCAAGCCGGGGAGCAATATTGGTGTGCATGGCTAGGGGTACCGAGAGGAGCGGCTCCGATTTCACCATCGCGAGGGACTGAGCCCCTGAGAGCGGGTTCCCTCGTTATTATGCTTATTGATTCTATCATTATTATTAAATTTGATGAATCTCTCTCTCTCATCATTTGGTTCGTCTGAAATTGCCTTGTTTGAAATATAAATACCCCAATATTTAAGTATTAAAAATAACTAATTTTCAAAGTGAGCGGTAGATGAAATAAGTATGAGAAATTCTGATGTAGAGGGCAGTAGAGATCGATTAACTATAAGCCATGTCAAAAAGATGAATATATTTTTTAGTTTCTCTCTATCATAGAATTATATTATCATAAGTATAATTTTATAACGAAGAAACGAAGAATTATTATAATAAACGAAATACAAGAAATACTCTACGTTGTGCCCAATTAGATCATGTAGATAGGTAAACAATACTATTATGTAGATCATGGGTATAAAAACAAATTCGGTGTAGTTTTGTTAAAATATTTTATTTGTGAAACGTAGATAAAATCGATACAAGTAATTAAAACTCTTACTGATAAAACTTATATTTTACACAATGAAACTGCGAAAATTGTCTTACGAACTTTAATACAACACTTAAACTTTTGCGCGTTTTCTACAACTTTCGTTGTACTTTGTATAACAACAGTCTCTTACGCACTCTTTCCATGACAATATTAATAAATTAATAAGATATAATATTTAAAGTTCATATATAAAAACCTTTTATTACGAGAAAATTGACATCATTTACAACAGTTACGACATAAGGTTACGAAATTGTATATAATTTTGTGCACCAATTGTTACATTTAAATTTTAACTTGTTTTTTTACAATTCAACAACAATATTTTCTTGTGAGACATTTACATAGTGGGAAAATAATGTTATGCTTTTAATTGTTCTTATATAAAGCAAACAAAATATTACATAATATATGTAACAGGCAATGTTTTGTAATGGGATCAATCGTAATTGATTTTATAGCTAATTGTTACGTATTGAACTACTTATCGTTCTAGTTTTCCTTTAGAATGAAAGCAAGGCTCGCGCGACCTAAGTACTTCGCTTTATACTTTTAAGAATAGAAAAGTTTTTATAAAAGTTTCTAAATGTACATAATTTTTTCATAAAATATCATACCATAAAATATATTTAGCATAAATTAATAAATTATAGTAACGATCGACATTTTTAAATTTAAGAATTTTAACCGTTGGAGTGTGGGTGTTTACGAAACTACGTTTTATAAAATTTAAGTACTTATTTTGGGCAGCTAGGTAACAATAACTACAAATATATAATATTTTAGCTCAACATCGAGTCCGTAGCGGACGTCGCAATAATTTTATGCCTATTTAGCCTTCTTCGGTTAGAGTTTTTAATTATCACGTTTCTGGTCGCATGTTTCCAAAAAAATAAATAATCCTCGTGGCATTAAGGCGTAAATATTACTACAAGAGCGAAACCTACAATATGCAGGTTTATAAACATTTCGTGCTCCTTACACTCGTAGATTTCGACTAGTGGACACAAAAATCTCACTCTCACACCATAAGAATTTCGTTATTACAAACTCGACGAGGGTGGGGCATATTTGCACTTAGTTTTCTTTTCTTTGCACACTTACACAACTTTAAAAGTACACTAGCAAACCGAAGTCCTTATCGACGAATAAATACGTTTCCGTGTGTTTGTTCAGAGAAAAAAATAACTCGTATAAAAAGAAGGATGAGGCAAAGAGTATAGTTTTAGATTTGCACGTTCAACATCGTTTTGGTTTTGACTGGTTCGGTAGAGTATGTACAATGTGTCGGAGAGAGGCGCCCCGCGCCGCCGCCGGCGCTACGTGAGCAGTTTGAAGAACATGATGCCCAGCGAGATGTTGATGAACAGCACCAGGAGCACCAGCTGCTGCCGCGAGAACCAGTCCTGGAAATTCACAACAAGATCGGAATTTAATAGCTCTACTTGTTCATTTGCTTGGACCAACGTACGAAGGTAGTTAGTAAATGTATTTATTAAACTATTATTTGATTAATTGTGGTACGATTGTTATTTTATGCAGATTGGACTGGCAACGGATGCAAGTACTATACTTATCATTTGGCATCCAGTCTAGAGGGCGAGTGACATGAAATAAATGTACGTACATTGTCTATACAGTTAGTAAAGACGAAGCTTAGCTACTTTGAAGACTAGTGGCGTAGTGTCGCAGGGTTTGCGTAGGTACGTATTTATTAAAACAAGTGCACATGCAGAAGAAGATTTTAACTTTAAGTTTAACATATAAAGTAGGGTTTTAACCAGTTATATCTGTAGAATCTAATGTAGAGCTACGAAAGTTACGCGTATTTATTGTAAACTTATTTATTATAAAAGTTTTTTTTTTTAATATATATTTTATCTTTTATAAGACAGATGGGCTACCCGATGAAAAGTATTCATCGTGGACTATGGACATTTGTAACGGTGTAACTCTTTGTTACGTCAGGTTACTTCTCATAGTGTCTGGAGCTTACTTATTCCATTACGCAGCTGCTACTGGACTGATGGAGCTGCAAGGTAAAGTAAGGACAAACGTTACCTTAACTTGTGGACTGACAAGGTAGAGCAGGGGGTTGGCCCGTAGCTTCTCAGTCTCCTCGTGCATGCGGCGCACCTCCTCGCGGCGCGCGGAGCCGAGCGCGGACACCTCCTCGCGGGACATGCCGCCGCCGTCCGCCATCCGGGGCATCGCTGCCACGTCCGGTAACGACTTCTTGCGCTGCAACGCTTGTGGCGTACTCACCATCTGCGAAAATGATGATAGCAAGCGATTTAGGTTCATTCATTCTTCAATAAGGTAGAAATTCGGTTTGACGCGAATGAGGAAGTCTTTAAAATGATCAATGAAGTACCTAACATAGGGTAGTTTTCATTCGTTTACTATTTATTTCGCATGTAATTGTTACTTCTCAAAGTTTTTGAACAAAGCAATTGAACTTAAATTACTTTAAAAAATCAAAGATTTGTATCTATGGATGGAACCCCGGACGGGACTCTTGGTGTGATAAACCGCAATTTATATCACTAAGATGTCACAGGTTTTGTGTTATTTGTTTTGGTGAAGTTATTCTTTTAAGCTACTAAAAATTTAGTGCTGTATACTAGTAGAAACCCAAAAAATATTTTAGATAACAAAGACATTACAATTTTAATTCGTGCACAATGTGTAGGTACTAAGTATTAAGTTTTGTTTTAACATAAAAAAATAATTTTAAATTACAAATTACAGATTTGTGACAACTGAATAAAATTGTAGTTAAAAACGAAAAAGGCAGTGAATATTTCACTTAACGTTATTTAAATAAACGCTGTATGTTTGAACCATAGTTAAGTAGATAACAGTGCATTGAATTGCATTGATATTTTTATGAAGTATGTATTTATTAATGTAGGCATACGTTGGCTAGATTTCACATGATAAGTATATCTAGAAGTGTTCAATTCACTACATATAACATCTAAGACCAGGATTAAATTAACGATGCGATCTTTGGCAGTAGACATCATAAAAGCAATAACATATGAAGTTATGCCGGCAAAATAAGTAAACACTACGAGTGAATTGAATATATTTGAGTGGTTTTAAAATAAACGAGTGAATTTATAGTTTTGTACGGTATACCTAATGATTTATTAGTGTAAACAGCGTTTTAATATGTTTCATGTTTGTCGTTTTTTTTGGAATTGAGTAGAGTTGGATTTGTCTTGGCTATCCCTATGTTCGTGCACCCTTTCAGATCAGCGTCCATTCATTCTACTGGATAGGAATAAAAATGTTATTTTTTTAAAGTGGCTTCGTAAGATACCTCTACTGGTGGAACGTTTATCCAACTTTCAGAGGCACGCCGGGCGAGGATCGCCGGCGAACACAATAGGTCTTCGTCTTCATCTTCATCTCCTCCTTGATACCACATCGTGGTTTTAATATAAATGCACTATTCGCAAAATATGCCGTAGACACACTTAAAGTTCACATTTCCATCCCTAATTTCGAAGGTCACTTTGGGGGTCAAGCTTGAAGATTAAAAACCACTGCTTATTTTACTTTTTAACAGTACCGGCTTTTCCGTTTAGTTGATATTCAAAATTTCTATTTATAATTAGCAAAGAGGTGTTGCGCGGAAAGCGGCTGCGGATGACTGTCTCAATTTAGAAATAGAACGGGCTGAGCGATCTCCCGCCGCCCACCGGCACAGCTAAGCTGAAGCGATAGCACATATATCTGTCTGCCTCTATCTTGTCGTGTTTACTATCGTTGTGAATGTCCAAGTACGAGGAGTTGACAGACAGGGTAAATATGTGATCTTTTTAAACTCTTTTTACATATTTATTGGCCAGTCATGTTTTTGAAGAATTCTAGCTTCTTGTCTGATTTCGACATACCTTTAAATTAACATCGTCTTGTTCAGTACAATTTATGCCAGTAAATAAGTATACACATATAAGTAACCCCTGTTATTCATTACAAGTGTTTTACGTACATTTTTGTGTATCATAGCAATTTTATGAGAATATATCATTTATTAAAAAGCTAATTCATAAGCTAAATTATTTATTTTGGCATACATATTTAGAAAGCGTAGAAAATAATCTACAAGAGATATTATTAAATTACATAAACATAAAATCCAAAAAATATTAATTATTTAATATTCGTTATCAATTCTATAAACATATGTTAAAATAATAAAAAAACGGTTAAATCAGCTGCTTTTAAACTGGCTAAATTGGTGTAGGTACATACACGGCACGTAACGTAGAGATAGAGCCACATGTGAGTGATAATGCGAAGTGCCTCAACCTTGTGTTATAGGTATTATAAATTGTAATATCTATCTGTCTGTCTATAGAGTTTAATGTTTAAATATATTGTCTTCAGTATTGTTACACCTGCCACTATTTCTTTCCATCTATCTGGGGTTGAATGCAAAGAATGCCATGAGGCATTATGCTTTACCCTTTCGTATTTCTTATAAATAAGTAAATAATAAGGTACGCATAACTTATTTAGGTTAGATCGTATCGTATCAAATCTCCAAAGTTAAGCGATTTTAGTGACGATCACGATTCGTGTCGCGATGCTGAATTTTATAGGCGCTTCCTGTGCTTTGGAAGGTAAGATAAGCCGTTGTACCTAGTTTTTCTTATTATTTGGTTGGTTAGAGGTCTTTCTGGCACTTTAAATATAATTTTCATTGCTACTGAGCAACATGATGGTGTAAGTTCCAAGTTTCTATATCAGTGGGGAAAGATCCATTTCCAACCGAGGGGCGTTAAAAAAAAACAACTAACCCAGAAAGTAGGCGGAGTCGTGGTCGAAAGCTGGTTACTAAATGAACGCAAATTAAAACTACGTCAACATCATTAAATAGACTGCATATTGTATACACGGGCAGGAATAGCCTCATAAATAAAATTTTATTACAACAAAATTAGCTGCTACCACATTGCTTAAATTTTTACATTTTACTACCCGTGATAGAACAAAGAAACGCGCTGATTTTTTTTGACTTAAAAAGAAATGTACTGACTTTATATTTGAAATTTAGCTTTATATTAGGTAGATCTCAATATTTTTAATATTCGATTCACTAACTCGATTGATTTATAGAGATCTATACTTTTGGATCTCGGGACTGATTATTTTCATTCGATAAGTTGTAAAGTTAAATCCTAGTGTTTAGAGTAGCATTTCCCAGTATTTCATAACTTTTGAACACACGTAGGTCTGTACATACTTATATGAAATGCAAGTACTATCTAGATTGTTTCCTGGTGTTTTTTTTTAGACTGGGGACCAGGACCGATTCAAGTCTTTGTTTTTTGTTCGTATGTAAGTGTTAGTTTCTATCTGGTGACTATGTAATTAAGTGAAAATAAAAAATGTGGTTTGACACTACTAGGCAGGAGTACTACTACAAATCGGTGCTAACTACGATTGTATCAATAATAGTATTTTCTGTAGGTACCTATAGTCCGAGGGTTAAGGATTTGATGTCTACTGTATCAGACGTCAATGTGCTTTGTGTGATTTTTCAATTTTAATTTTTTTTTCTTACTTATTAAAAACTTCCATTGAAAGAAAGATATTTAGTTAAGAAACTGCAAAAATCATGTAGTGCCAAGTCACTAGGTAAGTACTATTTAAATGCTAACGATGCAATGTCATTGTCATAAATGAATAAATTATTATGGGTACTTGATGTTTCCAATAAAATCCTAACGAAAATGCATTTAATACGGACTGTAAATAAGGTGACTACTAAATGTTTGAGGACTCACCTTGCGACCTCCTCCTCCCCCGGCAGCGACGGGGGGCGGTGGCGGCGGTGCTGTGTTCTGCGCTACGTATAGACTCTCCGTGCGCTTAGGCTGGTATGGCGACGGCGAGATCTCTTGACCCAGCGTCCGCTTGCGTAGCAGTGAATCCTCAAACGGCTGTCGCTCTCGGGAAGCGGCTCGAGACATCGATCCGCGACCCGACGCCAGGTGCCCGTTCCCAGCGGGAGTGGCCGCACGTGACGCTGGCCTTGAGTTTTGAATTGGCTGTGGCGCCACAGAGCCCGAACGAGACCCTGTTGCGGCTGGAACGGCCTCCACCGATGGCTGTCGAGACCGTCGTCCGTAACGATCCACGCTAGAATCTCTGCTGGGCGGTCTTTTGTAGTGATCGAAGTAATCGATAGATGTCCGCCCTGTTGGCTGGCGGGCATCTCGTTCCCCGTTCATCACGTCTTGATCTGGCTGTCGGTACGCTTGCTGGTCACTTGGTGGTTGTCGGTACATCTGCTGTTGCTGCTGCTGATCAGGTATTTGTCTGTATCCCTGTTGATCTGGCCCAGCACGGTACATTTGTTGGTCTTGTCTATAACCTTGATCCTGTCTATAGCCTTGCGAATCGAAGGTTTGTCGGTAACCCTGTGGCTCTGGTGGCATTGCTTGTCCTTCCGAATGAACAGTCCCAGTTCGGAATTCGCTTCTACCGTCGGCATAGGAATGGCCCTGGGAATCATGCATCGGTTGAGCGAGTACACTCTGTCTCCTAACAACGCCTGAATTAGCGCTCCATTCCTGGCCAATTCGACTCTGACTTGGCGTTGGTTTTATAGATGAAGAAAGCCTGCGTCCCTGATTTGAATAAGGTAAATTAGATTGGTCCACGCTATGTTGATGTTGTAGAGCGTCTTGTCTGTTCAGACGATACGCCGGTTGTTGTACCCCTGGTGGTGTTGCCCCGTACCCGGCCATGGGTTCATTAGGGTTGTAGGGTTTTTGGACATCCGTCATATGTTGTTGCGTACTTCCAGGAGAAGCCCAACTTTCTTGATTAGGGCTATAGTAAGGATCATAAGGAGGTCCGAGAGTTCGGTCATCTGTGTTATAGTTAGAACTATTCGCGAGTCTAGGATCTATTGACTGTGCGGGCTTGGGATATTGTGTCGAGGGTCTTCTAGATGTCACTGCATTTGGTATTTTATTCATCTGAGGAAGCTGTGAATGCATCGGAGGGATATGGTTTGGAATGCTCTTTCCGTCCAAGATTTTTTCAGAATCTTGCATTGGAACAGGCGCCGTGACCTGCGTTTCATAATTGTGTTTTTGTCTATACTTCTCTCTTAAACCTATTCGATCAAAGCCTGGGTGCTTAAAATCTGGGGCGAACTGCTTGGCAGTTGTTTGTGCTAAATCACAGTCTTCTTTCGCTTGGTCTGCCGCATCATCGGCTTGTTCAGATTTACCTCGTGCTGTGGCGGTTCTGAAAGCATTCAAATAGATTAAATAATGTTCATATTCCACATTTTGATCATACAATTTGTTCTTTACAAATAATGTGCTATATTTACAACGAATAGTATATTACGTTTACGTGGCATATTTTTAGACGAACAATTGGCACAGTGTGCTGATCGATCAATCGCATAGTTATTTTAATCTAGAGTTACTATCGCAGTTTTAGTTATCCAACTATCAGATCTATAAATCGTTCCATATTCTAAGTATATTTACTACTCTATATTCTTACTTCAAATACCTCAAATACCTAATATTATATTATTAATTATAGGTATGAATATACCTATGAGAGAAGAAATGGTAGGCATGGCAGTAATTGAAATAAGAATATACTAATTTTGATTAATAATACATGTGCTGTATTTAATGTAAACCATGTGCCGTTAGCCTATTACTGAAATACAGTAATAACGTTTGCTATAGCCTCGTAATGAGTTAACGATGATAAAATAAAAGTAAAAATATAACAGAGAAAAATTCCTTATAGTTATAGTACGTTTACTACCCACCTAGATGTAGCAATGTCGGCTTTTTGTAACGCTATTTTGGACGCACGCTGCGCCGCGTTCACGGCTGAGTCAACCCGTTCGCGGAACTTGGCGGATCGCATTAAGAACATGTGTTTTCGTTTCTGGCTGGTGATGAGCACGTTGTTCTTGTATTTGCCTTCTTCCCGCGTACCATCTCTGAGGGTGGTCACGCCGTACCCGTATTTTCTGTTCGCAAACCACTCGCCCTCATACCGCAAGCCGTCACTGCGTTCGCTCACGCCGAAACCCGTTCGCTTGTCGTTCTTCCATTCACCCATGTAAGTTTCGGTTACACCGGCATCTAAATGTTCATCCTGAAAGAGTACGAATATTACTTTAAACAATATCACAACCTTTGTTACAAGCGGTTACAGAGGTCACGGCTACCATGCATGCCTGATTCAATTGTTTTTGTTATTTAACAATTAAGTTAATATGTTTTGGACAATGATGAAACTTGCCTCCACAATGAAGCTGGTATTGGAGTTTGTGTGCATAGAGACACGTGTGGTCGCTGAATGGGTGCTCTCCACGGAGGAGACCCATGATGACGCGGAGCCTCCAGACCCACCCGACCGCACCGACCCTGTGCCACGTTTATCTAACTCCCCCGCGCTCTTTTGCTTACGTAACCTCTGCAAACAATTGCCAGTATTAATCATAATTTTGTAGAGAGAATACTGCCTCCCAAAAAGAACGATTGAAAAATTAAAATTTTGATAACACTTTTGTTCACTGCGTGCTTTATGGTGTGATGAACGGGAAATGGGAATACTATTAATTTAATGTAATAAGCTGCTCGTCTCACCTCTTCAATTCTTTTAAATTCACCTCTTCTCAATATCAGAGAATTATTCACATACCTAATATTGTGTTTGTTATTAGTTCGTACTGTACCTTGATGTACTTAGATAATAAAAAGATTGCACTAATTGTGTAATTAGTAGATTAAATCTCTCCTCTCTTCCCCCAAATAACCCATTTAATCCTCTCTATTGTTACATGTCGTATTATTTTAACGTGATAAAATGTATAGTAGTTTCTAAGATTAATTACAAGTTTTAAACAAAAAAGTTTCATCAATGCGTGGTTTTCAAGCAAACAACGATTTAAAAAGTTTTAAATAAAATACTTAAAAAAGTAGTAGGTACATACAACGACATCGTTAATTTGGATGCATAATAATATCATTTCCCAATAATGCGTCGAATATATTAGCAATAACATATTAGCAATTAATGGATTTCGAAAGTTATCGCTATATGTGCATAAAAAGGTAAATGATAAGTAAGTATTAGCGGATTCATAAGGTGGGGGAGGGGGGTTAAGCGGCTTAAGCTCCCTTCCTACTCTAAACTTTTATCCTTAAGTTAATTTGTCATCTTCAAGTCTCTCTCAGTCTGGAATCTCTCAGTAAGTGGCAAAACTTAAGGCAAAATAGGAGGACCTACGGTCTCTCAAAATCTAAAAGACAGCATTTTACGTACCGCACGACTTTAAT
>DWPV01001954.1:0-18661 GCA_018251915.1 Urbanus proteus proteus
GAGTCGAACCACATAGAGTTCTACCACCTTCAAAACATTGATTCAAAAGCATCAATCTACGATTAACATCGAAAGGAAAACATCGATATGTCCATAAACATCAATGTTTTCCAGCTAAACATCAATATTTATTCACGATCGATGAATGTTAATTATCCCTAACATTGATATTTTTAGCGTGTGCATGTATCGCCCCCGCGCGAGTGTGTTAATGTATGTGTGTGTATTTATGTATGTAGTGTCACTGTGTGCATGGAAGAAGTGGCTATGCTTGAAGCTGTAAACGTAACTCGAATAAAGTTGCTGCTAGTGTGTTTGTAGTCATTTCAAAATAATCGAAAATCACAATTTCGAACTTTTATTATTCACTTTCATCTGATATTTATCAAAATTATAATCATTAATGTTGAAATATAAAATACGATGTAATAACTCGTATTGCACACTTAAATCCTTAAAGTGGAATCCTACTGAATTTACTTGATACCTACCTCGTTGCTAAGGTGAAAAATAATTAAACCTTGTTCCTTATAAAAGTTGCACTCTTAGCATAACTAATACAAACATTATGTCTCATACACAGAGCGGCTTCACTGGCGACTGGCTACAAGGTGGCGGCCCTGAACGTGCGAGATGCCGTGTTGCTGCCCATTAATGTTGTCTTTACACGGGGAACTAATGTGGACGGCAGTGAGAGAGTGGTAAGATTTTTCAATGTTATCAATCATGGTAATTGATTTACAGGGTGGATGTAGCAAACGATGCAATCCTTATGGTAAGTGGCCACTGCCACTTACACGCGTGATCAAGCATATTTAAAATAAGAATACTGCATGAGATCGGACAGAAGTTAGAACCTTTCAAGGTTTGACTGTTATAGTATTATCATTATACTTGATTATGCCTAATAACATCAGTTTAGTTCTCAGTTTAGTGATGCAGTATTTTTATTTTAAAGACTGTGATAGAGTAGACAGTGATGACACTTATGTGATATTTTTATTTGGTCATTAGTGGCAATATAACTGCAATCTAATCCGTAGTTGATTACAGATGTTCATATGTGGCATTGCCCACTTACCCTTCAGTTTAAATGCAAGCTAGTTTGCTAATTCTTTTTCATAAAAAGTTTTCAGTGTTAATTGAATATTATGTCGATAATTTTCTTTATACTCATCATTGATTTGTCCTGTTCCAGGAAACGGTAAGATAATAATAAATCAATAAATCTTTTTATAATAATAATTTGGTTTTTATCTCATAATAACATACTGTGCTTGTATTGCATCATGCTATAGTATTGCAGCATCTTATATATTTTGTATAAGACATTACATATTTATTATTATATGAAGTGTCTTATACGAAATATACTAATATAAAAACTAAATACTTCATATTTAAATATCAGGAGTTATTTGACTTATACTTATACTTCCGAAAACTGAACAGCAATTTGGTCTAGATTAGACAGTCGATAAATAATTAAGCCTAACAAAACTTACCCTATCATATTAAATTGCCTCATCCATTGTGTAGTTTTTGTGTGAATCTAAAACAAACTACAGTTTTATGATAATATAGACCAAATTATTACAATTATTACATTCCTTAAAACGTAAAATATATTGTTACAGATCAAAAGGCTTCTATTTGGACCCATGAACCCGTACCCACAAAAGAAGTTGATAACCTTCAATAAGCACACAAATGATTTTTCCTTCTATGTGAACTATGGTGAACTGGACCACATTCCTTCAAACGAACTCGCTAGCATTGGCCCTGTTAATATTTCTCATGTTGTTTTAACTGGGGTCAGTGAGACCATTGCTAAGAATACCGGAGAAAATATTGAGCATAAAGGTATTAAGGCACACTTTAATATGGACGATTCTGGAATACTACATTTCGTTAACGTAGAGTTTGTAGCTGAAAAGACTGTCACGGAAGCAGATGAAGACAAAGACAGCACATTATCTAAAATAGGAAGTACCATTAGTAAACTATTCGGTACTGATCTAGATATGGATAAAGCCGAAGAAAAACCAGAAGAAAAAACACCTGAAAAGAATGATACACTCAAAGCCAATGAAACAACAACAGATAAACAAAATGCGACTGAACAAGCAGAAAGCAAACCTAAAGCAAAGGTTGTTGTCTTAAAAGAACCTATCAAAGCGGAAGAAACACTGCTAAATCTCCTGCCTCTTTCTCAGGAGCAATTCCAGGCTTCCAAAACAAAGATAACTGAACTTAACACTATTGATAGGAAGCGGGTTGAAAGGGAAACTGCACTTAATAATCTTGAGGCCTTTGTTGTTGATGCTCAAATGAAGATAAACATGGAAGAGTTTGCTGAATGTGGCACACCAGAACAGATTGAAGAAATCACTAAATTGTGCAGTGAGATTTCAGAATGGCTTTACGAGGACGGCTATGAAGCAGCCACTGAAATGTTTGAAGAAAAGTTAGCGCTTCTCAAGGATAAAACCAACTCTATTTTCTATAAACATTGGGAGCACAGAGAGCGACCAGACGCGGTCGCCGCTTTACGCAATATGTTGAACAGCTCTCAGGAGTTCCTTAAAATGGCGAAGAACTTCACCAAGGAATCGAATGCTGAACGCGACGTGTATACTGACGTTGAGATCAATGTTCTGGAAAAAAAAATCGATGAGACCAAAACTTGGCTCGACAAATCTGTAAAGGAGCAAAAAGCACTCAAAAAGAATGAGGACATTAAACTCACTGTTGACAGCATTAGGGAAAAAATGCACGGCTTGGACAGAGAAGTGAAATATCTCGTGAACAAAATGAAGATATGGCGCCCGAAGAAACCGGCTAAGGCCAAGACTGATAACAAAACCGAAACGGTATCAGACAATGAGATAAAACCTGATGAGGAAGAAGTGAAAGCAGAGGATACGGAGGAAAAAGTAGAAGAGGTGAAACCAGTAGTAGAAGTTGAAGACGACTCCGGGGGAGAGACTGAGACACCACAATTAGCTGATGGCAATGAACATTCCGAATTATAATAGTGATGTGTGAAGTAACGTAATTTATTTAGTCTAATTTATTTTTTACTGTGAAACTAGGGTTGTCGCGTTTGCTTTTTGTATTGAAACGTTGATATAGGATAGTTATGCACAAAACACTAAGTATGTTAATGTATAGTGTGTTTACTATGTTGTGATTTGTTCGTACATTGTTAACGTTGTAAGCCCTGTTACTTAACAACTATATTTCGAACTGAAGGCAAGGGCTTCCTGTACAAGTGTTCATGGAGAATGCTCCATTGCGCATTACCAGTTTGCACTGTATATGCGATTTTCCTCAGAATGTATTCCTTTTATTATCGTTTGTTGTGAATGAACATTTATTAGAAATGTGTACAAATCGTAAACTAATTTTATTTACTATGTTAACTGTTATACTAAATGAGGCTTCATTTGTTTTAACACTCAACCAATGACGTCTGTAGATTAGGTAGAATGTTGAAATTACGGTATAAAGAGCAAACGCTTCATTGAAATTCAATTTAAAATCTCAAATCTGTGACCGCTTTCTCAATCTCTGACGTTATACGGACGCGATATGTAAAAGTTATAATCGATAAAATAGTTTATATCTAAATATAACATAAGGTTCAATGTTAAATGACGTAATTTAAAAATTTATTTGATGTTGTAAATTATTATTGCAATATATTGCAAAGAAAATCGAAAAAAAATAACAGTAGCTTTTATGTGCATTGGTATGTCTTTCGCGTCTGATTTTTCTGGAATCTTTCATTAAATTTACTCTACATTACATTTTCTTTTTGGTATTATATTTTGTTATATTTAAACTGAACTTACGTCCCACTTTCCAGTCTGATAATCCTTAATTTTGTACTTTTTTCTATAAAAGATATAAGGTTACATTATACGTTCAAAACTTCAAAACCACTAGACTCAAGTTGACAGAATGTACATTGGTATACATTTTGAGATTTTGAAACTGATCTTGTTATGTTTGAACTACTTTTATGAATCCATAACATTTTATGTGATTATAAAATTGGTTGGTATGTATTGAAGGTATTTTGGTCTTTTTTGGATTGTTAAGATTTCGCTATTTATCTATAATTATTGCAATGACCCCAAGACGGAATGGAATGTGTATGGTATTTTGAATGTAAACATTAATGTGATATGTATAATGTATAAAATGTTTAGAGGTTTGTGAGAGCAATGTCTTTTAGGTGGTATAGTGCCTGGAATGGTTCTGGAGCCTTAGTACTATATTACAGTAGAGAGAATTAACCTCGACATTTGTCGTTCATTCTATTCTGCGGAAAATTTTGCCTCTTACTCGTCACGGCGTACGCAGTCGATGCATTAACGTATGCCATCTACTGTGCGAAATTTTTCTACGATTTATATGATTTACGATCATTAAATACTCTCTTATGACGATCGAAAGCGACGCTTGCAACACTTGTATGTCGCGGCATACAATCTTCATTGAAGTTACTCATCGCGGCGTACATTTGCGTATTCTACTGTAAAACACATGACGTCTACAATTCAAAGTGTTCTAGAACCATGACGGGAATTATACAAGTTTGTGAGCAAGATTGTTGCGTTTCCTTTTCATTCGTAAGATAAAATAGATTTAGTTACAGGCACTTCAGTACAATTAGTTACAAATTACAATATACATTTTCATCGTACGACACAACTAATAGTTTAATCCCTATTTCACTCTTTTTCTATCTACAAGTAATATTGATTTTACATAGTTATACTATACATTTAGTAAAATACAGGTCCTGTTATGAGTATAACAATAATTTGTAATCACATATGAAAATGCCTATATGTGGCATCTGTCTTTATGTCTTCATAAATACGACTACCTAACAGTGATTTCCAGAATAGGACTGATACTTTTTGAGATTACCACCCAATTGCCAATACACTGAGTATCTATCCTGTTTAACTAGGTACTTAACGTTTGTGAAATCTTCCTTTCGTGACTCACATGTACTGTACTATTTTATCCAAAACTCAATAGAACTATAAGTCCCTCTGATATCAATAAAACGGTTGTAAGGCTAATACCGCACTTGCGTTTATGCACCCACGATTTTTGCAATGCATTGTGCACTTAATGTGTTGTGATAACGACGATTTAAAAAGTATTACTTTCATAAAGAAAAAAATGTGAGATGAAAAGCGCAGTGTGGTCTTAGCCTGAGTGGTTTTTATGTTATGTCTTAAGTGAGATTTGTTCAGTACCCAGTCGCAAATGGAAATAAAATATTGAATGAAATAAAGTGTAGTTTCAATTATTAAATCATTAAAGAAGCACTATAAATGTACCTATATTTCTTTATTTGAAATTAATCAATATTCGTCTATTTCAGTCGCTTTTAGTATTTTCTCCTGTGTCGTGGGTGCTATGGATACACAAAGACGAATACACAAACATCCAGATTCAGAACATAAATCGAAATTCATAATAGGTTCAGATATCTGTCTGGCCGGGGATCGAATCTGGAAGCCACAGCCACTGGAAATGTTACTTTTCACTTCGAACAAAATTTCAAGGAATTGGAAAAGTACATTTACAATAAAAATAAATCAATAAAATATTGCTTTTATCAAGGAACTTTGAACATTAGAAATGATTGCTTCCTTTTTTTAAGCGTACAGTCCTTTTTTAACTTTTGCTTAAGTCTTCATTTTAAGATGTTTTTTACACCAGTTAAAGTCCGTTAGAAACTTTCAATTTAATCAAAAAGTTGCTGTACCTGTACCTAAGTATTTATTCACAGGCTAACGATTTTAATTCAAGTTTTTCGAAGATACCACATGATACTGATTGCTTCTGTGCTCTGCCGGGCATAGGTATCCTCTATTTGGCGCCTCTCCAAGTGGTTCTGTGCTTGCTTCTGTTTAGAACATTAAAAAATATTTCATAGTACCCACTTGTTTCGATTTTTTTCTCTTTTAATAATATTGTACACAAAACTCCTTATATATTCTATAAATGTTTCTGCATACTCACCAATTATAATACTAATTTATTGTTATCTCAAGTGAAATGTAAATTTCTTTTGGGATTAAATGTTTTTAACCAGAAAAACGCGTTGATTCGTAATTTCCGTTTACTAGGTATGCCACGCACTTTCAAGGGTGTATGGCCCGCCATGTTTTAATTGTTCATACCTACTGTTTAAGTAGCACAAGCTTGTAATCCAAGTGATAGTAAGGTGTAATCAACTCCATATATTAAATGAGTTCCACTCATTGAAAGTTGCGTTTCCACTATTGAGGATCGACATGGTCACCTCATATTATGAGAAATGAAATGAAATTTCTTTATTTTGCATAGGCCTAGGAGGGCACTTACAAATTGTCATATCTGTTTTTATTCTACCACCGGATCAGAACTCACCGTGGACGTGAACAAACTGCACCAGCAATTAACATTTGCTGATGCAGATTTAATAGGTATTCGTTTCGTTATTAAATGAATTGGCAAGCAATTCACTTTGTAATAACGTAGTTAGATACGTATAGGTACAATCCTCTGATAGGCGGTAATCATAAAAGGCCTATCAGTCAAAATAAATATCCATAACCTTTAGCGCTTAGTTGTCCCTCACATTTGTTCTAGTCCAATATTTTTAAAACAGTATATAGGTACTACTTGCATAATTGCAAGTTTTCAACTTCCATTTGTGCAATAAACAATTCGTAACTAAAACAACACAAAAAGAATCTTTCAAAGTTAAAGTGCACACCAACTAAGTGTCGAAGAAAGTACGAAGCGAGCGTAATCTTCCTTTTTCGTTGCAAAAAGAAGCAATGGTTTTCTAAGTCAAGTTGCCGCCAAGTTTATGCAAACTGCAGTTTAATCTAAACGGACAAAGTTCTGACACCCAGATTGTCCTCCGCGATATCCATAGTTTCTTAATTCTTACCTAAATGTATTATGCGCTAAGAAAATTTAATAAAGTACTATTTTTTACAAACATCACGCAAAATAGGTACTTAAATCTCGAGATCAATTTTATTTAATTCAACAATTAAATTATGATATTTAATGAAGAATATTAGTTAAAATAAAATACCATACAGATAGGTATAAGTATACAGATAGGATAGGTATAAATGATTTAAGCCGTCAAAATCAACATTATTACTATTGTCCCACTCTGTCCCACTGTCGATGTAGAGTGTAGGACATGGGTTACTCGGAGGAGCTTAAGCAATAGCCTACGGCGCTGGCCAAGTAAAAAGTGGTAGATTTCACTTTTTTGAAAATTTTATACCTGAGTTACAAGTTACAAATAAAAAATGGCAAAATATGTTACGGACTAAATAGAAAAAAACTAAGTAGTTTTAAAAGTTGGTACAAACGCGAGACACAACTTAGCGCCGGAGAATACACACGATCGTAGCTAATCTTATTTTCTTGTTGAAAAAGACTCTTTTGTGTCTCCAGCACTTTCCTGGTGAAGTTTCACAACTTGGCGAACAACATTTAATGTACACTGCCGAAGTCCTCGGTGTCTTTCCAGAAAGCGCGTAGCATCAATACTCCAGGTTACGAGACCACCTGTCTCTGCATTACTTGAACATAAAAACTTGTTTGCGCGAAGAAAATGCTTGTAGAATGACGGCTGCAGTTTTTTAAACGAAAGTTAAACATTTCCTTACCTTATTAGTGTGCAGTGGATTGTGTACCTACCTCTTCATTAATTGAATATAGTTATCCTTTTATAATATAAATAAAATACAGTTTAGAATAATGTACTACAAGAAGTACTTAAGTAAATTTTTAATTCAGAGTACTTATTAAGAGAAAATGTTCTAATTTACTTCATTATAAGCAATTTCAAAATAAATATACGTTACGGATTTAAATATATCAGCGCTAGAAGTTCTTAGCGATATTTAATATAGCTTCAAAGATTATTTCAATAAACTAAACGTGTTCTGATTGTAGCTGAGATGGAGCACAAGTGACTTCACAAAGGCCCTTTGAGAAATTCCTTGTTGATGTTTAATTAGTTTAAGATTGCTATTTACGGTAACAACAATCATCAAAGCAAAAAGTAGATTATTTCTCGAGGCACTTGACAGAATTATCACAGCGATCTTAAAATGAATTCGTCGGAGGCCGAATGTGCTGGCACTCATAAAATTACAGTGGATCATTAAAGTTACTTTTTGCCGCAATTCCATTGAGTATGCCGTTTTCCAAAGACTTAAATCATAGATGTGGTACGGACTTCAACTCTCAGACGTGTAACTGTAAGTTTCTTTTCGAGGTTTTCCTTTACCGTTATGATTACATATCATATAGCCATATTAATTAACTACTTTTAACTTTTACAAAAAATGAATATATTTTAATTAATCGACATTAACCCACATGACTGGAATTCAAACCAAGGAGCTTGAGCTTGAGAGGCAGAGTTTCTAACGACTAGGTTACCTATCTATCAATCGTTGCAAAACATAAACCAACTATCAAAATAACGTGATCGGTCAATTTACGGTACGGTCAATTACCTAAAATTACATATTTACAGATTAACAACTCTATCGTTTTATCTATTTGTACAAAGATTAACATCCTTACAAAGACATCATTTTTAGAAGAATATTAATAAATGTATGCATACACTTTTGAAGGTACATCTAGTTATTTAAATCCGTAGTCTTTGTTCGTTGGCACTGCAGGATAACATGCTGCGTTCTAAGAAACCATACGACAATATTAAAGTTGTCATTCGTTTTTACTGTTGCTGCAGATGTGCTGGCGAAAGCTAGATAATAGTTTAGAATTTGATTCATGATTCTTAGTTGTCAGTACTCAGATCACCTGAAAAAAATATACGTTTCAATAATGCATTGCGGATGTGCCGATGTTGAAAGAAACTGGGAAATCGATCGGGATCGTTCTAGCTAGTTAGTTATTGTATTACCTGTGGCAATATCATTCACAAAAAAAATTAAGAGTAATGCTTTCAGAATTCGTAATATGGGAAGTCGAATAGGTCGATAAACTTGCAATAGCAATACACATAAATATATTATGACCTATTCGTGTCACAGCGTGGGTAGAGAATGTAGAGAACGATGGGACTAATAAAAATTATATCCAATTTGATGAAAATTAATTATTAGATTTTATAATCGAAACAAAGTAATGATTTGACCTATGAATAAATACACCTAAGTATTAGAGTAGGTACTATATTTAATGTTTTTTTTTCGTTAAATGCTATTCATAATAGTTAGTGATCATAGTCAAATTAAAAAAATACAGTATTATGTATGTTTCAGAGAAATTGGTTATTTCTGTCTTAGGTACCCAGCTTACTAATCTACATATGTAGCGCTTAGAATTTATTAAATTCACTATTATGATACCTATATAAATTCACCATTGTGTTCACTATACATAGGTGTATTGGTAGGTACCTAGTTCCTGATTCTGGAGTGTCCTATAGGTACTTGTTTATAGAAGGGACAATAAATCCTTACGGATTCGTGACACGAATAAAATTAAACCACTACGTTTTGATTCAAAGTAGATTATTTCGGATAACTTTAAACGTCTAGAAGTTAACACTGCTTTGTAATGTGATTTTGATAAGAGGCGAGGATGGAAAGTGGAAACTTTAAAGATACATATCTATACAAATAAACAAAATTATGTTTAAATATGTATGCCTTTTTATTTCTTTAACGCGGGGAAACCACGGGGTCAGCTAGTTTATTAATCAAAACTTAAATTAAAGGAAGACTGCTATTGCTGGAGACAATTCAGTTTAACGACATTTTATCTTTTAGGTGATTATTTATTTTATATCGTTATTTAGTACCTACCAAAGTATCTATGTAACAGCTAGGAAAATGACTGTATTTTTAGTGTTGTTCAAACTGGTAATTGTAAACGTGTTAATAGGTTTCATGTATGAATCAATCATTTAAGTGACATTAAGTACCTACTTAAAACCTCACAAAAGGATCTTAAAGCTGGCCTTCTGGGAGATATGGCCTTATGGGATTTATATAGGAGCTTTTTGTTAAATGTCTTCATTTTAATTTCTTTGTTTAAAACCGTGCATTTCTCCTTATAACCCATAACGCATGATTTTAAAGATTTCTAATATGTTGAAATTATGAAATCCTCGTAACATTTAGTAAATATTCCGTTTTAATTGGATAATCCTTTTATAAACAAAAAGTCAATTAATTTCATATACTTAGCGTTACCGTTATCAAATAGAGCATCGTGAGAGAAATGGTTGGCTTGGCTGGGTCGGTTGGCTACCTCACGATTAGATCTCCTGGCCACGCGTGGGAGTGATCGAATCAACACTTCGAAGATTAACGTGTGAACGGAATCTTTAATAGGCTGTACCTACGCATAAATTCCTTTTATCTGTAACTCTAGTTATGATATATTAAATATTTTGACGGGGCTAGTTTTATTCCTTTATGTAAGTGTTTATTAGTAGGTATTAGTAGTAATTAATATCTGAACAGTGCTATCTACATGTAGGTGGGGTTTGCTTTATGATAAAAATACCACTTCGTGAACCTAGGTGCGTATTCTAATGCAGATTGTATTAAGAATCCTTAGTGTGTATTTAAAGAAGGACCTATCAAAGAAAACGTCAATAACTTAAAAAACCGTGGCCGTTTAAACAGGCTACAAAAAAGGCCAAACAGGGTTGATATGTATGAAGCTGAGATAAAATTCCATGAGCAGATATAAAGGTTGTCGTCACATTTCTTTCAGTATTTATCTACTTGGGTTAAAAATATTTATCAGGTAATGACACGCTTATTTAAAATTTATTTTAAATCACATAGTACTTGACGGTTGACGGGCACCTGAGGCTTCAAGCCCCATTAACTGTAACTTGTTTCAATAGAGCTTTGTTTTGTTCGAACCCATCCCGAAGGAAGGAGTCGGCGCCCGCGCAGCGCATTGGCGCCTTTCTCCGAGAGAACGAGACAGCGAAACCTCCGCCTGGAGTTAAAAAAGGATAGAACAATAGCATTCCGCGCCGGACGGACAGGCCAAATGAATCCAGTTTGGTTGTTATACGTCGGGCTTTCGGTTGTGTATGTTATTGCGCTCCGGTTTTCGGCAGTGATGTCAAACAAAAGATCATAATTTGCGCGTGTGTTCAAAACAGTTTTATGAAGTGACACCTGAAAATGTGCTAGGAGTGTGCCGTTAAGGTTGTAGTGATGGATTTAAAAGGGAAACGGTAAGAATAACTAAGAATGCAACCCATCTATTCCCTCTCCCGTCCCTCTTGGAAGAATGCAGTGCACGATGCCCGACTCGAGCGCACCTTGCGTGTGAGACTTTATCGAAAAACTGCTGAATCAATACAATTATTCCTCTGATCGATTTTATTGTAGCTTTACGAGTCAGCTTTGTCTGCACCTTTTGTATCTTTAGCTGTTTTTTTACGATCTGTATTTTAATTGGTAGCTTAAAGCTAATAAAATTTATGAACTTGTTTTATTATGAGACTCAGATTTGTAACTGTAGGTATATACCTAGTGTAGTATTTGATAATCTAGTGCTATTATTTATTCTATTGAAAAAGTATCTGGAAACTACATCAAGAACAACTGGCGTTTATAGGCAATTAGTTGTGTTTGTAAATAAAAAAATGTTTAAAGTATTAACTACATTAATTTGTGTTAACGAAAGCTTTATCCTGTAATCAGCATTAAGAAGTTAAGAACTTAAACCACGCATATTCATGAACTGTCATCTGTAATCAACCCCCGAATAGAATAAGCGTGCTTACTACCTGTGGTCGTCCACAGATGCCTTGGAACCTTGCATATGGGGTAAAGGTTTGCAATGTATCTGTGTAGTCTTCCAACTCGTATTAGGTAGTCTCTCTTTGACCATACCCTTCGGACCAGACTCGGTACCTAAATCTCTTTATCAAACCTAAAAAATCCTCACTTAAGTAACAGTTCTTTTGAAAGAGAAAAATTGATGTAGTGGTGCCATCGTATATAAATATCTAGAATTGCTAGTAGCAAGGTTTTTCAATCGATGTTGCAATTTGCTACATTGAACAAAACCTTGTTCGTAATTCAATAAAATTAAATAAAATCTTTCGCGAAAATCTTCACAAAATTATTTTTTTGTTTTGTATAGAAAGTAATTAATATCTATATGATTTGGTACGAAAATATAAAAATTTAACTGAAACTCAATATCAGATTAAAGTCCGCCCGGATCTTTCCACTGCAAATAAGCACTGCTTCGTGCAAATGCTATTGAGGCTCGGATATCACATCCAGGAAGGCACGTATGACAGGCTAATGCCATAAAAAGGCAGCAAAACTACATCAGATCGCATTACATAAGTCCATGGAGTTAAGAACTTCTCGGAACTTTGTTGGTGAATTAGGGGACCTAGATAGGACCGATTGAAATTGTTAAAACTATCAGATTTGGTTAAAAAATAATAGAACATACTTACAAACTTTCTGATGAATAATAAATAGAAGAGCAAAAATGTCACAGATGCAAGTACAACCTACACAAGTTGTTGAAACTTTGCCGTAATAAGTACTTTTATACGAATGTACATAAACGAGTAATCCTTCGTTCCTTATAAATCCATATTCTCTAGTTATTGATTATATCGATTTTTGGAAAGTAATCTTCCCCACGTGGTTTGTGTAGGAATCAAGCAACCAATTTTTATTGTCAAAGAAGATAAAGGACGCTTTAATCTAATCGTTGTAAAGAAATAACTAAATGTAATCAGAGTTGACTTGGGTATTGATTTTAGCTGTTTTAAACGTGATCTTCCCCAGATATCGGTCAACTGGAAGAGTCACATTTGTTTTTTTTTTCAGGATTAAGTCTATTCTATCATATAAACATGCCTTAAATCTAAAGTCTGCCAAACTTCTTAAGGATAAACAAAAAACTTTTTGAAAATGGAAGGAATTCCAGCCTTTAGATTCTTCTTAAATTGCCTCAGTTTAAGTTTAAAATCCAAATATCGCAGATAAGAAGATTAGCCTTATTGCCTTTTAGTGTACTTTAGGATTGGTCGTGGAATCGTCGAATATCCTAACCAGAATTCGTTTGATGCATTCTAACGTTAACGCCATACGTTGCTATGCAAATAGAGTCATAGTTTTGGTCCCTATACAGGAAACTCAATGATGGATTTTGATATTTGTTCTGAATCTAGCGATTTTATGGTTGTTTCCGTTTGTAACTTCAGATAGGGACATTTTTAGTTTTATTTGAAATCGGTTATGTAACCGTTGTTTGTTTTTTATCGAGATGGAAAACTGTTTTATTGTACCGATGACTTGACGATTTTCAGTTCTTCAATAAACAAGAAAGTGCTTATTACAAAATAGAAAAAATGTAATAGAAAAAAATCATAAGACTAATAAGCGAAAATCATTTTTACTTTCAGTTATATTAAAAAGTAATAAAGCCATATTTAAATAGCCTGCTTTGATTTAATCGTCAAAGAATATTATGTGTCTAACGCTAGTTTTAATTAAAGCAGTTTCATATTAATTTCATTTGTTTGACTCCACTTCAACAAATTAATATCATTTAATGTTGAACTACATTGATTTCTGTGGGCTAATTTGAATGTAAGTTCTATAATACTAGTAAGTAGATTGAGGTTACTTAAACTACTTACTTGTAGCAATATTTCTTCCAAAATCGAGCAGAGCACCTGATCCGACTTAACGTTAAATTGGTGTACACACTTAGAAATAAGTGAAATATTTTTCCAAGGATTCAATTATAATTTAAATGAATCTATTGTAGTTACTTAACGTTAATAATTTGTAATGAATTTTCTGTTTTGATTTAAATTTCATAAGTAGGTATAGGTACGTAGAAAGGTAGTGTATTGTCTAATGTGTTGTACTGCTATGCTATTAAATTCTCATCCGGCGATTCTTTATGATCGGAGCATTTTTAAGAGATGTCAAATAAACATGTAAACAACAACATCGCTAATAGTCTTGAGAAATTGTTTAAAAATTGTTCGAATACGTACACGAGAAAAAACTTTATTAGAGATGGAGTGGATTTGATTTGTCAGACTCAAAATGTACCTACTGATATCATTGATATACTAGGTTTATACCTACTAGGTGGCATAGAAATGACTTATTTATTTTCATTGTTTTAACAGAACAATGGTGTATTTAATTATATAAACATTGAAACTTAGTTAACAAAACATATTAATGCCGAAGATTAATCAGATCTTCATCTTAATCCTCTAATGTAGATAAAATAATTAAATTAGAATAGGAACGAGCAGATAGTAGTTCGCCTGCCGAGTTGAGAGGGCAAAAAATAATTCACTAAGACGATTTTTTTATAAAATTCAATAGTTATTATCATCATAAGTGGTCACTCCCGCCTATAGACATCAGTGATCAACTCAATAGAACATGCGTTTTCTCTAAAGCTGATCATAGCTATAATGCCCTTTCTATATACTAAGATGTTTGCTTGCATTCATGCTCTTCTACCAAATCATAAGAACGGCCTTACGCTAAAAATTAATATGGCGATACCTTTTCGGTTCTATACTGGTTCTACCACGTCTCAAGCTCTCAAGTATTTACAATATCAATGAACCACAAATTAACTGCAAATTTGGTATTTAACCAGAAATAGGTGTCTTATTTATTTTAAGCGAAGACGCTATGTCTCTCAAATCACGTACGCATCTCCTTATCTAGCCCACTATATTATAAACAATCGTCATTCATTACCCACTTATGTGCTCGGTGAATTACTACGTTTGCGTCATAATTACTTATATCTATATCACGTACCAAATATATTTGTTCTTGATTTACAACTCAAATTATGAAGATTAACTAGTAACTAATCATTTTTTGTTACAAAGTTACCTCTGTAGCTGCAAATCTACTCGACTTAGAAGAAATCATCGACTTAGAATAAATAGATAAGTTATAGACACTTGGCTCTTTGAGCTACGTGTGCTTTGGTTAAACTTAAAATTACGCTTGATTGCCTGGCCGAAAATTAAAGTCGGAGCACTCTATATGACAAATCTTCGGAGTCAGGCTGGCCCCGTTACCACGCGGAAATTCCCAACATTAAAATTGTAGGCATAAGTCATCGAATTATTAATTAACTGGCGGAAAGTACTGAATGTCTTTGATTCGTGATATGTATGAAATGTTAAATTAGGAAAACACAAAATGATAATAAGTCATATCCATGTCAGTAGGTATCATGCGATATAATTATCTTTGAAAAAGAAGTTTGGCTATTTATTTAATTTAAAAAAGTAAACGCTTTATAAGAAGTTGGCAATTTCATCTAAAATTTAGTATCTAGTAATTTATTGTAACTTTCATTATCTTACGCAAAAGGAATCAGTGTTCTAATTCTTTGTCTAGCTTTGAGATGTTTTAAATGAAATACTTTCTTATATGAGTAAAACAATGCATCCAATTACTTTAGAACATTATGTTGTAGATATTGTCTAGACAATGCAGAAAAATGCTATAATATATCTTTATAAAGGCAAGATAACAATATAAATACTCAACGTATAAAGTTAAAAGTAATATTGAATTATCATCAGGCGGACTACATGCTTATTTGCTACTAAGTCGTAATAAATACTTGTTCATATGAAAGGAGTGTTAGCAGGAACATTAGCTATACATAACATAAGTATGAATTACTTCAACTTTGGTCTTAAACTCTTTGGTATGTTATAAGAGCTATAACTGCTGTAAGTACGAAACAGATCGAGGGCAGCAAACGCTACTGGCATCCGCTCGACAACTGTAACGCGATCGCGTCTCGCAGCTGTGGATGATGTTTCTACATCAATTGAACGGCGTTAGTCGCTGGAGATGAGCAAAGTTGGAGATTTTATAAAACATCCAGATTTGTATGTTTTATATAAAAAAAGAAAATACTTGGTTAGAATAGTTCCGTGAGTTATTATTTCAATTGGCTCAAGAACACTTATTAATAACTACTTAATTTAAAAAGTAGAGGTACAGGTGAAAATTTTACATTATAGAAAATTTACAGCATATTTCCTGCTTTTATTACAAAACTTTCATTGAGTGGTCAACTCCCTTAGGGGAGGCCTGCGTCCAGATCGGTCTTCGTGGCGTAACCAGTAGACTTCTACAAAAACACTAATGGATAAATAGGATAGCTCATCAAAACTTTCGACTTTAGTATCTTTTTGAAGACCCAGATTTCAAAAACCCTACAACATACATACTACCGTTTACTGGCGCATGACGTTCGTTTGTATTGCCGCTTGTCTTTGTTCTGTCAACACGATCCGCACGCACTACTTCAATTGAACAGATTCTGTTTACAAACTTCAGAAAAGTGCACGGTTCTTTTATGACGATATTTTATGATTCTAGGGCTTTTGTGCTGCATTCCCAGAAATGAATTAGACTTTTGATCGTTATCTAGATTATAGAAAATGCAGGCTTTTTTCATAAAAGTAGCTTTAAAATTTGATGATTTATGATATATGTATATTGTCGCAAAATATCTTTGTAGGTTACAGTTACTATATTTATTATAAGTAATAAGAGAACAAGAAATTATCTAGATACTTACATTTATTCAGCAAACAGTGACTAATCAAATTAATATATCTGTCTAATCTAGACTAACATAATATTAGCCTTGGCGTAACTGGGAGATTGCTGGGTGGTCCGTGCCTGCTTCAGAAGTTTTGACCAGGGTTCACCAGGATGTTAGGCATTGTCTAGCACCTCTTTGAGTGTTAAAGTTAAACACTTTACTGTGATCTCTATGGTTACGTTCTTAAATTGCAAATTTTAGAATCATCGAAATTATCTCGAAGCCGGTTTATTTCAAAATAAAGACGCCAACAAATAATATTAATAGGTATAAACTGATTTATAATATCTTTAGAGAAAGGTAGTAAAGTTCATAAATAGGGAGCAAGTAGCTTTCAAGAGATTAAAATGTAGAGAGCAAACAAAGATATTTTAATTAATAGATATTTTCCTAAGTAATTAATACCGGACGGAGATGGAAGTACAAACTATGTAAACAAAGATCTACCGGGATTATAATAGTGAGAATTGCGCTTCACTCATTACTTAAAAAATATACTATTAAAATAATTGGTTTTGGCAAGCTCTCGCGGTTGTATTTGGTGTGCATTAATTAAAATAATAATAATTTGTGGTACCTTTACATATCTTTTACTTTGGTTGTACAGGATCATATCTCATTCGGAGGAGGATTTTTTTTTGGAGTAATTCTTAGGAATTAAATGAGAAACGACGAAGATAATATCATGGGCACATCACACGCCTGAGAGTTATACGTAATAACATACTTAAGGTATGTTTACTTTGCTAAGATAAATTTTGACCTCGAATAACATCTTCCCTTAAAGGGGAGACGCATGCCCAGCAGTGGGACAGTAATGAGTTAATAGTCATGGAGAGATATGACCATATGGAGACAATAAATCCTGAAGGGGTTTCTACAATAATTCAATATTTAAAATCAAAAGTTTAAAAAAAATATATAGCCAATTTCGGCCCACCATTATTTCATCAATCTGTGTTTAGTACCAACACTTAAACGCCCAAACAATAAACTTTTAAATAAAAATAAAGCCAACGTTCTGCATCGCGGAAATAAATTGACCTAATAAATCCTCATGTAATTAAATCAACGGCAATTGCAACCCATCTGTTTGTTGCTAATTGTGCTATATTGCTTCATATATTTCAATTATCCGACAACAACGGTCCGAATCCGGCGAAAAAGTTCGTCCCGGTGTTGTACCGGGTCGCAGATGTCGCTCGCTTACTTTAGCGAAAAGGTAGCTATTATTTAGGTACCAGCCATGCCCCTTTTCTCCTTGCCTTATTTGTCCTCGAGGGGGAAACCTTTAATAGGAACCTGTCGTCCTGGGAGTTTCGTGTTATGTGGGATTCTTACCCACTAAAACCCCCTGCTGGCCGTTTTCTGCGTTGCGAAGAGCACTACAGGATCTCCCAATGTATGCAACCGATGTCTTCTGAGCGCGTTGCACCGTCGGCGTTGTGCTCCATCCAGGTATGCACTGGGACCGTCACATTGTCCGGGCGTCGGTGCCAACGTATCACTGACCCTTACCAAGCATCTCATAACAGTATATGCTACTATAACTCGTAGTCATTGACGTGTTTTTGTTAAGTGGGAACCTTTAAACGGTACCCGACGCTGTGGAAGAGTCACCGAGTAATGTGATTTTATCCAGTAAAATCAGCTCGGTGCCCGTCCTCAGTACTATGTAGAGGACTCTGGGATCTCTATTGGAACCTGAGGCAGTCAAGTAAGGCAGTAATTCTATCTTGGGGTTGGGTTAATTATTATGAGTTATAGGTTTCCATGGGCGGCAGTTGATAACATGAGGTTGCATCCTCATTTTTTTAACAGATACTGTAACATATTTCTTAATATGTATAATATATATGTGCACTATACTGTATTTTATCTTTTCTCTCTACACTACTATATTTAGAACTTCAATATCGAAAATAGGCCGTACAAATTATGCAGCTTG
>DWPV01001955.1:0-18660 GCA_018251915.1 Urbanus proteus proteus
TCGTGAATAAATAGTTAGTTAGACGGACAAAACCGATATATTTAAGCATTATTTTTAATTTACAGCGATCATAATAATTTAATGCAATGTTTAAAGTACTTATTTTAGATCAGAGACCACAAAAAACACTTTTTTCACCATAAAATCTTATCTCGCGATATAAGCTTGCCGATTTTTTCTGGAGCAATATGGCGTTGGTCAATGAATTATATCTGCGCATTGTCAACAGACTGTTCTCATTGGTTCCATTAAATAAGATCGGTGACCACTTTACCTGCCTAGGCTACTTTACCCGACCTTCCTCTACCTACTTATTGTAGTCTCTGTTCGAGATCAATTCGGCTGACTTTGTCTAGTTTCAAATACAAAACAAGACAATAAGTAAAAGCTGGTTTGTTCCAGAACCACAAGATAACCTTCTCCGTGGCAAATTACGTTTACGACCAGTGAAAGGAATGGTAAAAACCAGGTTTATAAGGAGTGAACTTGAAAATCACCAAAATTATTTAGAAAAAAACTAAAGATAAATAAACTTATAAGTCACTACTGATGTACGTACTACCAGTACTGCCCTCTGCCATAGCCTTTGTCTTTGATATATTTCTCGGCTTCAGGGGAAAAGCACATTATAGGTGGCCTGCTGTAAAACGGCTTTGGCCTTTAGTTAAGTGTTTCTTTAGAATTCTTGATTTTGAAAACTGCAAGGACGGAAATCGAACATCTTCACGCGAAGTAAAAAAATCCTAGTTAACCGAGCTTTCAGCGAATAGGTAGGTATGTACCTACTGTCTCTGTATTTGCTGAAAAGCACTGAACATTATTAAAATATTATAAATACTAGGTACCTACGTCATAATGATCTATCTATTAGTATTGCAACAATTGTCAATTTATGCGTTAAACTATATGCGTAGGTATCTTATCGAAAGTAGGTGGGTATCTATGTAGGTACGTCGTTTACCTACGGCATATATCTCTACCCTCTACATTATTGCAATCCTTTACAAAAATATTTTCGTTATGTGCATTTATACTAAAGTGGATTGGTAAGTACACTATACCTTTTTTTACCACTGTACCAAGAACACTGGATTGGTAAGTACGTCACTACCTATCCAGTGATTTCCATTGATATTTTTGTAACCTTTATAAAACTTCAAGACCAATGGTTCAGTGGGTATTTACCTACTATTTATATATCCACACGCAGTTTGGGTATTTTGCTTAAAACGCGGAAACAAGACGGTGGACATCTTAATTTTAGAACCTGTTCACTTTTGGAGCATTCTTAAATGGAAGTACATATACTCGTAATTATATAGGGTAGGTTAGGTTAGATAGGTACGTCTTATTCAATTACGTCAAAGGGTAATTACATAATTTGATAAATCACACATCTACAGGATGTTTTAGTTATCTATGTACGTTACTATCTATCTACAATCTTATTTGTCTATTTTGATTTCGTTATGAGAAATTTATAACAATTTAAAGAGGTGTATTACCTACCTATTAAAAAGGATTTTTTTAAACATTTCAATTTTGTGTTGCTCCTGAAGTAAAAATCATATTAATTTTAAACTATCTACATGCATTTTAATTAACATTGCTTAACTTTTATTGATGTAGGTATTCTATATGGAAGGTTGAATATTGTATATTTTCTTAGATACTGTAATCTTTGTTTTATAGGTAGGTACTTACGTGTGTTGACAACGAAACTTCTAGATCTAGATGCTGGGTGTATAAAGCTGTTTCTAGCCAGTAAAGGTTTGATTGGTGGCTCACAGAGAACTAACATTAAATTCGTGAACCCAAAGGATGCTTCCCGTAGAATACGTAGGTACCGTATAAAATGATTACAGGATACACTGTGATGGGTGATTCGCCGCCTATTTATTTTATTATGTGGGTACCACAACAGGAGCTTGTACACTCGTGAAAATAAGCCATTAGGTATATGTTTATAATATACCGAATACTATTATAAACAAAAGGAATGTCTTATTATATTTCATACCTAGTTAATCAGCAAGCATGCAAGACCTACCACGTAAAATAGGTTTCGTCAATGACGCCATCTGTCGGTTCCTCAATTACCTACTTAAAAACACTAAACAATCATTGATATGTATTTTTTGAGTTTCCGAGATTATCGTCTGTATCTATTTATAATTATGTTATTGTGGTCATAATTAATTAAAATAATATTATATTTAGGTAAGAAAAACATCAAGGTATCTTATAAAACTAGACCTAATTTACAGTCATGCAGTGTAGTGACAATACGTAATAAGGCCACGCTTATTATTGTTTTACTGTGTCATTTCAATATAAAAACAACTATAAAAATGGCTTAAAACTCTTGGACTCAATTAAAGTTTTGAGTCTCAGATAAATAAATTATTTTTATTATTTATTTTATTTATCTGAGCCTGGCTGTATATTAAGTTGGCCGTAATCATTCGTAATTATATAAATGCTTTAAAAAAGATAATTCAGGCGGGAAATATAAACAAGCAGAGTTTTTCTTTTTATGTCAGCGTAAACAATTTTATTAAGTCAGAGTTAAATAGTTAAACTTATGTTATTATAAAAACATTTCTAATATTATAGAATTAAAGCTAATAAGAAGGAATATGCATAGATAACTTGGAATTGATAATAAATATTTGGATGGATTTGTTAGTGTTACTGGCAGAGGTTACTGGAGATACACCGTACAGTACTAAACTATATTAGGTAGTAAAACTTGTAGGAATGCTGCGGCCACGGAGTGCATGGTACATAGGTAGATACAGAAAGCTTCGTCTGAGGAGATACCATCGATCGCTACGCCTATTTCTACCGTAAAGCAATAGCGCAATAGCGTTAGTAATCCATCCATGGGATGGTCGCTAGGAGTTGAAACACACATATGGAGTTCGTTACAAATGTCTATGAGCGACAGTGATTGGGTACCTTTATTTTTTTATCGTGTACCTTACCTAACTACCAACAGTTAGATTCGTTTATTACTTTAATGTTTTGAATACGTAGAGTATATTATTTTGTAAACTTCTTTCATAGAACAGAAAACAACTAGCCACATACTGTTAATGGCAAGCGCTGATTAAGTTGATTTATATAGTATATTAATTCCTCTTTAAGGAAAGAGGACTCACTGCATCTTCAAGAGTAAATACTTCATTAAGTTTCATACACATTGGTAGAGTTTGCATGTTGTAAAACATCAGGCGTTAAGTTTAATCGATATAGGCGGTTGATATAGGATATCAAGCGTTAAACTTAATAAGGACTAGTTTGTGCCCGCAGCTTCGCTCGCGTGTAAATTTGCACAAAGAGGCCGTAGGCACCAAAATAAGTAGATTGTAGTTATAAAAGTATCGTTTCTATCCCTCGGGAGTAGTACGTTTCTTCGTTATGAAAGGTACTTTATGTCCTTTTGTGGGCCCCTTACTACGTGTGTGCAAAATTTCATAACTATCGGTTGAGCAGTTAAGGCGTGAAGGCGTTACAAACAAACAAATTAATAAACGGACTTTCCCATTTATAGCTGTATAGCTGTTGAGCTATTTGATAATTATAAATAATTATCAAATAGCTCAACAGCTATAACTAATTTTACCAGTCAGTTCAATAAAAAAGTATTTTAAAATATTTATAACATTTTATTATATAAATGTACTTTCATATACATGTCAGTTAACATTTATGGTTAAGAAATCTTTACGAAAATTGAACCCACGTCCCAATTGAAAGCAATTGACTTTGACCTCGCGGTATTTTGATCTTAAATTACCCACTTATATAATAAGCGTGATTTGCTAGTAACCATAGCTACCTACTGGTGGGAATATGCTATTTATCAGGACTAATATATACAACAACAGGTCAATATTACGACCAATTATTTTAACATCCATTCACAGAAATATAGATGGTAAGCGGTCTTCGGCGCCCATGACAGTCTTTTCAAAAAAAATAATTCGTTTTTCTTGGGTTTTTTGGTAGGCACTAAGCTGAATTTCTTGTTACTTAGACATACTTTCAGGTTTAAAAAATCAATTATATAAAGTTGAATTAGGATGTAAATGAAATAAAAATCCAAGAATAATTTATAAATACTTTATATCTTTTCATATTACATTGTGATATCTATTTAAAACATTTTGTCTGTTATTTAACTTAAATAGGTGCGGGTGATCTCTAATTTCGTTTTTTTTTTTCAATAATTACATATCACCCGTTGAGTGCAGAAAATCATTTTAATTTAATTAACTATTTAAAACAAACACAATCACCATAATCACTGGTGAAAGGAACTCTTCGAATACTATAGTTAAAATTACTTAAAAAATCTTTTAAACTGTAGGAAATCACGACCAATAAACACTTGGATGTGCGCACTCGAATACACATTTTTAAATAATAGTGACACACCATAGATTCCACTTATCGTGCTGGTTGATTGAAGGAAAATAAATCTTGTCAAATAGTGTTGTAAATGGCACTCCACCTAAGGCCGTTACAAAACCTTCGTTTAAACTTTATACTGAGTATTTCCATTTACCGCCGGGCGCATCGTGGTGGTAGAAGTTACATTCCAGTTTGTTGGCACAAGCCTTGCCGTAGCGACAGGGTTTTGGATGATAGTAATGGCAGGTGGGATTAGAACAACTCGGGTAGAACTTGCATATGTTCGCGAACGCTGCTGCTGATATTGACTTGTAGTTTGCTGCTGGCACTACGTGGGATGCTGTGGACAAGTTAAATGTGTTTTAGAAATAGGGGGCTTCTATAACTGTTTATAACTTTATAATTATTGTCATATTTATATGAGACAACAAAACTAAGGGACTTACAGCAAACTACTAAATTGTGCGTCACATAATTTTTATAAGACCTAACCGAATAGGTAATAAGGATATGGGTAAAGTTAACTGAAAATGACTATATTCAAAATTCAAAACTGCTTCATAGCAGACTTTGGGTCAGAGTTGTATTCTATACAGGCCATAAATCAACGCATACAGGTTGAAGTTAATACTACTAATACTCCTTGAAGTAAATACTATATACTATTTTACCCACTAATAACGGTCAGATTAAATACAATTGCCATTGACATGATCCTAGTATAAGAGCAGGGGCCAGTTACTATCAGAAGTAGTAATTTATCAGGAATACGCAGGCTGGGCACGCTTGCTGGCAGCCGCGGCGGGTGCACGCGGGGGCGAGCGTGCAGCGCGGGGAGCGTGGGGTACTGCGCGGACAGTGTGTGCACACTCACCGACGACGGGCAGGCTGGGCACGCTGGCCGCGGCGGCGGCGGGCCGCGCGTGCGAGTAGGGGCAGCCGCGGCGGGTGCACGCGGCCGCGAACTTGCAGCGCGGGTGGGCGAACGCGCACGCTGCCCCGTAACGACACAGAGGGAACGCTCGGCACCACACTTGCTTGCTCGCTTGGGATACTGCGAAACAAACAAGTAAATTGTCAGGATAAGTATGATTTATATGAAATTACATTTGTATAATTAGCGCATATTTTTTTTGTTTATATAAACTACCGAAAGGTAATTTATAATAATTACAATCTAGCCCAATGTAAGATTATTGAGTAATTCTACGCTAACTTAAACTGCTAAATAATTTATGAATGTAAGCGTCCACTGACAATGCACTTCATTGTTCTATCACATATGGGAGTAGACACATTGTTTTTGTTTTCTATAAGTCACTATTTAACACTAACACTACATTATGTTTTTATCTGTACTGACGCATATAAAAAGAGTTTTAGGCTTAGCCTTTATAACAAAAGTATTAGTAGTACCGGTATGGAACTAACGGTACAAAAACAGTTACACCAACTACGAGTTCTGATCGCACATGGTCGATTATCATTATGCTTGTTTTAAATTACATAAAACGTTCACTTACATGGTGGCAAAGTATCATATTTATGAGTATTTGAAACTGTAGTTAGAACCACGTGGCTATCACTACTGGCACTTAGCGTCCTCTCTCTTACTCTATCTACCTCTTTCTCTTTCTTATGTACATCAAATATTATAGGAGAGGCTCTTCTCTTTTTAACTGGAGGAGAATTCTTCTGATCATTTTCAGATGTTGGCGCTTCCAGTGAATTATCGCTCTTTCGTTTCTCTAGAACTGGTTTATCCACAGTAATGGCATGTTTTGTTTTCTCCACAACTGGTTTATCTATGGAAACCTCATCTTTTCTTTTCTCTGTAACTGGTTTTTCTAGAGACATATCACTCTTCCTTTTTTCAACTGGTTTTTCTATAGCAGAGTCACTTTTCCGTTTTTCTAGAACGCGTTTTTTACCATCTTCTTTAGCTTGTTCTTTACGATTCTCGCTTTTCTCTTCAGATGTTACGTGACTTAAAATAGGCGGAACTGTAGTTTTCTCACGCACATCTTTCTCCGCTTCTTTGGTCCCATCGTTATCAACACTTATCAATACTGCTTGTAGTGGGGTCTCATTTTTGCTTTTTTCTGTTTTATCACTTTCTTTCGGTCTATTGGCTACTTCTTCCTCATCATTCAATAATCCTTCAGTCATAAGTTTCTTAGCTAGAAATGCATTTGGATGATAACCATCCATTGTGACTATGAATTGTGTTTTCTTATCCTTATCAACTGTTGTATTGTGGATGTTACTGAAACAAGAAAATTTAAATAATTTATCAGCTTCGTTCATATAATTTATTAGCTAGTAAGAAATAAAGGAAACAAGGAAATGGAAAGAATATTCAAAATCATACATGAAACATTCAACAAGAATGTTATTCAAATGATATTGTGTATTATTTGAAAGTTTCTATCATTTGCCAGGTAATCGCATCATATTATACAATGTAAGAAAAAAAGATTATTCGAAACTCACATTGTTTCAACAAAGACAGTGTCATCCCTTCGTATTAATGTTCTACTGGGCACATATTCAGTATTCTGTATAACCTTGGTTATAGCGATGGGGGTGTACTCTTCTTTGTCTATTGAATTGCTGGCCGTCCTAAAAATAAAATATACTCTATGATTATTGGTAATTGTACATGAAACATCGGTAATGAAATATAGAACTCATGAAAAATAAAAATTGAGTCTAAATAAAAGTAAGATGATTTATCAGACTTTTCAACTATGAAGACTAAGTTGGAATGTCTCATACATGTTTGTCTCATACATGACTGTTTTATAATAGTCTTAAACAATACCACAAAATAGTTAATATTTCATGAGTAGTTGTAGACTAGTTGCTTAAATAGACATTCTCACAAACGGGACGAATAAAAAAATGTCTCTCTATGTTAAAAAACAAAGATAGTTTACCGTACAACTGCTATAGTCTGATTAAAGAGATACAATAGAACAATTATATCAACATGAGGTGTTTAAACTTTATCTCAAGAAATGTTATTTAAACTTATTGAAACACTTACAAGATCAGTAATAACTTTCCATCATCTAAGCTGCCTGTTAATTTTCATTACATACAAAAGTAATTGAACTAAAGTTATAAAAAAGCTATCATAACTCACTTAGGACTCTTATCTTCCACCTCACTATCAAGATCTTCTCCCAAACTGATGTTATCAGAGATGCTGTCCGCGGGCGTGGAGTTAGGAGTGTCATTGCAAGGCACTTGTATGACTATCTTCTTTGGATCAACACAGCGACGCATCGGCAACACCAGAGCTCGTTTGACTTTCTGCGGCTCGGGGTCTACTTTGGGTGGAATCTGGGGAAAATTAGTATGAACAAATCAATCATATTTGTTTGTATACAAAAGCAAAAAGTATGTATAAATAAATAGATAAATAACGTTTCACACTCCCCACACTAGGATTCCCTGTGTTATGGGTGCCATAGACAACACACAAAACAAGGACACACACCCAGACCAAGAATGGAAATTTAAACTCATCATTCAAATTTCTGTCTTGCTGGGAATCAAACCCAGGACCCCCGGATTAGCAGTCCTGCGTGTTAACCATTACACCATCCGGGTATGTAGAAAAACATGTATTACAAAATGATTTATCAGACAGTTGACGAGGCTTGTATCACAGGACAAAAATGAAAAATATATAAATAAAATCAATCCATCAGTACAAAGCCACTATTATAACCTTACATTGAGCAAACTCTTATGCGCGTCCGCCACAGCCCGAAGTAATAAGCTGGAAGCGGGCGCGGAAACGCGCGGCCGCGGTCGCACGCGCACCACGCTGGCGCAAGTCACACGCGCCGGGCGGTTTTCAAGCACCGATACTCTGAAAAATATGAGAAATATCACATTTAATGTAACGTATAGTTTAATTACATTGATTGTTATTAAATAGGAAGTGACGAGTGAGGATTATTATGCTTCGAATGTTTCAATTGCTCGATATTACATAGTGAATTTTTCCTATCTGTGTGGGTGGCTTAATCCGACAGCAAACAGCAAAAATTTTGGAAGGAGTTACTAAAACGCTTTTGATAAAACTAAATCTGCATAATTAGATTTATAGAATATACTTTTTCCTAGCCAACACTGAGAGAACTTCATTAAGAAAACTCATCCTACACCATTGCACCATAAGATAGTGTTACTTACAAGGAACAAATTCTGGAAACTAAATACAAGATAAACCTCAAGAATGGGTTAATATTTCATGCATGGTTGCTACTATGATAACTAATATTAAGCGCAACAAACCTAGATGTAAGCCTTCGAGAGCTGTTTTCAGATTTTTCACTATCATCAGAAGTGGAACTTTTTCTATGCGTTTCCTGTCGTACTTGCTGACCGCCCAAACGACTCTTAGCGGATTTCAAGTGAGTGCGCACTGGCTCTTTTTCGGGGGTACATCTGTAAAGCACAACTAAAACATGAATCAATCATTAAGAGCATACACTATGCACTGTACTGTTGACTATGCAATTGATTGGGATATTTGTAGATGATTTCAACGGAATACTTACCTACGGTCATATTATTTCTATCAATTGCTTACCTCTAGATTCAGTTGTATATAGTAGTATCGTAAGTTGTATTGACTATTACAAGGTAATGAAAAAATGGTAGCGCCTACATTATTTGAGTAGTCTATAATTATAGATTGTAACAACTTACAAGTTGTCAAGTGCTGCTACTTTCTGGTTTGAAAATTATAAGGGACACTTACATTCCTCAACGGTAGATATGTGTCTTAGGCCGATCTCAAATAGGACTAAGCTTATTTTGCACTGATTACAGATATCCATGGTGAAATTTACCATCAAATACTTATATTCTACTTAAATTTAATTTAAAAAGATATTAATTAGAAAATTAATTTAACTGACATAATTAAACCTGCACACTGATATAGCAGATTGACGCACTACTTAATATTGTACGAAATACATTGCTCTAGTCAACAGTAAACAACAACAGATGTTAAGTAAAATAATCTTTCAAATACAAAATTATTTTTTTCTTACTACCTTAAATGAGGTAATTAACAACCTTTCAGGACTCTTTTCCGCTATATCTGTTGTTTTCCCACTCTTCTCTTTCTCTGTCACATCTTTCTTCTGTGTGGGAGCTCCAAGTCTTTCTCTTATAGGTCTTTTTGGTAGATTAAGTTCGATTTGTGGTAGTGTCTCAGGGATGTCTTTTGGGGTCTCTTTTCTTTGAATAGGAGGGGTCGGGGACAATGATGGGGACCGAGATTTTCGTAATTGTAAGGGTGGTGTCACTGTGGGTAAGGGCTGAGGAATTTCCTGGAAATAATCGTATTTTAATACATTGATTACATTTATATTTGTTTTAAAGGCTTTAAATGTTTAATATAATTTTTATTGGATTTAATTGTATTATTTGATGTTTAATCATTTTAGATATTGAAGATGAGATAATGTACATATGTTGTTACAAAAAATAAGCCATCCGATTAAATTTCATATAATTTTTGAAAAATCCTTTACTTCTTTAATGTGGGTGTAACCGCAGGGATCACCTACTAACTAAATGATAAGTAACTATCGATAAGTTTAAGTTAGTGAGTCATTAGCCATAAAGATTTTTTTATAATATTTACCTTAAACACATCTTCAGCAAAATCATTTATCAGTTCGTCTGCTTCAGTGCGAATATTCAAAAAGTCCTCATCGTCTGTAGAATCCAACTGATCGGCCAATTTCTGTTTTAATCCCTCTATTTTCGCTTCTATTTCATTCATCTCTTTTATTTTATCTTCTCTTGCTAGAACTTCAACATTATCTGCTGTTGATGTGACAGTTTCTACAGTATCTGGAGTATTTAAGTCTGGGATAGAATCCTCAGTTTGTGATGGGATAGATGCAGGATCAATGATAGGTATGATTGGTCTTTTCGCCTCTGCTACAATCGGCTTTTGTTCCTCAATTTTTGTCTCTTCTTTATGTGTTTCAAGGATAATGCCATGATTCTTTAGGATCTGGCCAGCAAATACATCAGTAATTGATGGCTCAGATTCCTTCTCTATATTCATAAGCAAGGGAGGGATGTTTGGACGTATCATTTCATGTTTGTTCTTCTTTTTATTCTTTTTCTTTTCATCTTTCTTTTTGTGAATCTTTTCTTTGGCTTTCTTTTTAGACTTTTTAGAGCTGTCACTCTTTTTAGACTTCTCTTTCTTTTCCTTAGATTTTCTTTCTTTTGATGTTGATCTTTCTTTTGTTATTACTTCACTTTCTGCAGTTTCTGGAAATCATTAAAAGTGTATGTTAAAAAATGGAGGGCAACATAAACTCAGTTAATTACTATTTATTAATTCCCTTTAGCATTTAATATAATACACTACTATACAATTCTACAATATCTAGAATCACGGTTGTGTTTCAAAGCCAATGTTTGTAACCGCACCATGTGTATATTTACACGAACCATTTGGAGCCACTTATGACCCCTAGTAAGGAAAGCGAGGCTAGGCTACACTACAAGAACTACAATTTACGCCCATGTGAATTTATGAAATTAGTGCTTGTAGAGTTAGAGTGTGTAGAAATAGCATATTGGCTTCTACATGAGATCTGACAACTTTTTGATAGTGCGGGCCATGATGTGGTCTCGGCTACATTGGGTTTATTTACATTTGTTTTTGATGAGATTAATATTTACTTACTTATAGGGGCAGCAACAGTGACCTCCTGCAGCTTCTTCAGTACTTGATGTAGCCAATTTACGAACAGCTCGGTATTGTCTCCGAGGAACAGCTGCAGGTCATCTTCCATTTGTGATCTGGTGCGTTTGTTTGCAACCATCACCATGACATAATCTGGGAGCTCATCATCTGTAACATTTTCATTGTTATCAATCAACTACTATTATATTATATACTACTACTATTATATTATTTATAATAATTGTTAAGAATCTTTGTGATTGTTTTTGCTATCCCACTTTCATCTTAATTTGTGTTATATAGCGGTACTGATGAGTGCTATTATTTTTATTAATGCCATAAACCAAAAATGCTTAACATTTTCTACAACTATGCTCATAGATGTTGTAAATACACACAACGGTAAATACACAAACCTTAGAGGTCTAGAGCATAAATCTATATTCATTAATGAAATATGTATAAAATTCAGAACCTAATACATATCAGACTAGTGTGATCCTTCGCCAGATGGGTCGTTCAACAGTTTCATAATACAGATATGTGAAACATACCAATCATGTGCTTATGGGTAGCAAGTGTACCCACATTTCTACACTTTAGACTTGATTACAGAAGTCCATGAATAACACAAGCACGTGATCACTTTAAACGTTTACTGGATATTCCTTTGTTATCTACTTCATTTCCCAAAGAAAAAATAATTTGCCTTTACCTCTACACATATTGTATAGATTCAAGATAAAAGTCTATAACTTACCAACGTAGCAGCCCAGTTCTGTTAGTTTGGCCTTAATGGCAGACTGTAAAAAAGAAATATGCAATAAATAACTATGTATTAGTGTCCGAGTTTTATTCAGGCCGAAGCCGGTTGTTTGGCAATCACGGCACCTTCGGCTGAAGCCGAAGCCGGAGGTTTGAAAACTCTAAGTAATTTAGATTTAGATTGGCTATAATTAATATTATGACTTTTTTTTTCTTAATTTTATATAAATAACTTCTAGAGCTGATTAAAATTGCTATGCAACGTGTCAAATATTATAACATTACGAAATAATTTAATTTATGACACAACTGGCTGTGTAAGGCCACAATAGACTATGCGTGTGCCTTTTAAGCTTCAATATCTCCGTCACAATCTCCCGGATTTGCAACAGTTTGTTTAATTTCGGTGTTTTTAGAAACCTACGGCTTCGGCCAAGACTTCAACCCTTCTTGGCCGAAGTCGGAGGTTTCGCCGAATGTGCGATTTTTAGCCGAAGGTGGCTAAAGCCGAAGCCGAAGCTTCGGTCGGACACTAGTTGCGATTGAAGGGAAGTTTGAAATTCGAAGTTTGTGGTAAGGGACACATGCGTATTTATCAGAGGCGTTCCAACTTAGCACATAAAGGTGGTATCTATGGTCGCATATGGACGCATGGCTGACCTTGTACGGAACCCAAATCTTGTCTGAGGTTATTTCAGATGTCCATGGGCGGCAACAGTCACTTACCATCATGGACTGCATGTTCGTTTGCTAATTTATTTTAATAACATTTTTTTGAAGTATATTGTTAGAGGGTATTTTACAAATAACCAAAAGCCATGTAGTTGCACTGTCTTTACTTGGTACCACAGACGATTGACAAATGACCCGACTTAATCTAAAACACTCGTTTTTATAATTTTCCGTATCCCCTCTCACTACCAAGATAGACTGCATAAAACATCACCTCATTTTTGCCCAGTGCTGCCATCTTGGTTACAAGAGAGAATACACACAATATTGAATACAACGCCATCTAGGTTACACTAAGGACAACAACTCAATTCTAAGCAACGTATTGATTAATCCAATAGATTTTAATACAATTTATATTTATTAATTCAAGAAATGCTGTGTATTACATTTATAAGACTAACACTCGGCCTTTCCTGAAACATGAAATAACGTCCTCGTATTTCATTGCAGAAAATGATTAAGAGTAATAAGAAGAAGATAGATCGCAAATTGATTCTTACTCTAACAAATTTCCAACTTTAAAGCTTTATAGTTTTAGTTTATGGTAATTTAAACGAAACTAAACATTCAATCACGCACTATTACATAATATTCTTATAGTAGTCACATTAACAGTAATGGTTGCCTTATTATTATTAACAGTTTTTTTTTTTATTATTACAGGAAAAAAAATAAATCATGTCAAAATTACACTTATTCTAATACTTCATCGGCCTTCCTGATAAAAGATTACGTCCTCGTAATTTCAATTATGACACACCAATACTCCACAAGTTTTATATAATTATCTATCTATCGTACAATATATTATGATGATGTAATATTCATGATACCACCGGACACACCAGGCTGGCTCATACAGAAATTCAATATATCACCGGACTAACCAAGGTGATTATTGTTTGACTATCACTGGACACACCAAGTGATTATATAGGTCATTCTTGCCGGACACACCAGGCATTTTCATCAACTTACTGGACACACCAGGTCTTTGGACACACCAAAAGACTCATTCATTCATTTTTTTTTCTTCTAGTCTTTGGACACACCAAAAGACTCATCATCATATCATATCATCTGGACATACCACATATTGCATTGATTTTTAAAAATTATATCAAAATAAATCATACTATAAAAAAAAAAAATAATAAGATATTGGTGAAATCATAATTTTTTACAATACATATACCTTTTCACTATGCTTAAATACATCAAAAGATTATTGCAAATACAGTTAAATCTATATATTAATTTTCTTCCTCACTCTCATCATCAGTAATAGTCTGTACAACAAACTTTTTCATTTTATCAGCAGCTATGACATTATTATATTTCCTACCTCGTGTATTTAAAGACATAACTCTGTAACGATCATTATCATATACTTTAACAATTTTATAAGGACCCGCATACTTATCTACAAGTTTTCCACTAGTCAAACCTTTCTTAATAATCTTTCTTTGAACTTGAACTAAATCACCTACTTTGTAATGAATACTAGGTAATTTATTTTTATCGTATCTTAATTTCATTTTTCTTGATGATTCATCTGTATTTGTTTGGGCTTGAGCTCGTAGTTCAGGTAAGTTGCGTAAATTTGTTTGTAATGTTGGTATATCTATATCGAACCTAGGTTTGAAACCATAAACTAATTCATAAGGACATTTTTGTGTAGTACTGTTAATTGTAGTATTAATACCTCTTTCTACTAATGGAACCATTTTCTCCCAATCACTATCTTTTTCTCCTGTATATGCAATTAAAGACTGTAGAATGGTGCGGTTAAATCGTTCGACTTGTCCATTCGCGCGTGGACAAGAGACAGCATTCAAAATATGTTGTATTTGTTTTGATCTACAGAAACTTTCAAAATCCTGGCAAGTAAAGGCCTTGCCACGATCAGTTATTACGCGGGCTGGAAGACCAACTAAGCGAACTAGAAAATTAATTGCTGTAACTACGTGCTCTGCACAGGTATTTGGAACGGGTTGAAGCCAAGTAAATTTACTAAAGCCATCTACAATAACTAATAAGTAGTAATTTCCGTTAGACGACACGCAAAAAGGACCTAAATGGTCCAAATGCCACGTATGCCAAGGAACATTTCCTTTTACAATTGGGTTTAAAAGGCCACGTTGTTTACCAGTTGGTTTTTTAGCAAATTGACAAGAAATGCAACCTTTCACATATTTAGTGACAAACCGTCTTAATTTTTCAAACCAATAATGACGCTGAATGAGTTCTATTACTTTACTTTCGCACATATGTCCATTATCATCATGAAACATTTTTGTAACTCTCCAACGAACAGATTTAGGCACTACAATTTTAAATTTATCATCTACTTTCCGGTATAAAATATTTTCATCAAATTTGTACAAGTCTTTAAAATCTCTGCTCTTAATATTATTGATAATATTTTGTATTTTAGGATCCTCACTCTGAACCGCAATTATCCAGTTTTGTTCCGTGATATGATGCAAAGGGAGGGCGCAGCGGCTGAGAGCATCAACATGTTGCATTCTTATACCAGGTCTATACTGAACTGTAAAATCGTAACTTTGCAACTCCAACCACCATCGTCCTATCCTTGGCAACATATCTTTTTTAGTCCATGTAGTACTTAGAGCCTGACAATCCGAGACTACCGTGAATTTTTGACCCAACAAATAAACGCGAAACTTTCGAATGCTTAGGACCACAGCCATTGCTTCTAACTCGTAAGAATGATACTTCTGTTCAATGGTAGTAGTCTGTTTGCTAAAATAAGCAATAGGTTTTAGTTCGCCACTAGGCTGTTTTTGGAGTAATATTCCACCTACCCCATGACTAGACGCATCAGTGTGTAGTTCAATTTCATACTTAGGATTATATATAGCAAGAACCGGTTCGGAAGATAGAGCGGTTTTGATGTCAAGAAATGAATTCTGCTGTTCAGATCCCCAAGACCACGGTTGATCTTTTTTTAATAGTACTGACAAAGGTCGAATCCTATTAGCAAAAGACTTAACAAATTTTCTGAAGTAACTAGCTAATCCAATGAAGCGTCTTAGCTCATGCACGTCTGCTGGTTTTTTAAACTTACGGAGTGCTTCTATTTTATCAGGAGAAGGGCGTATTTCACCTACCGAAATAACATGTCCTAGGTATTCAATACGTGTTTTTAAAAAAGAACATTTCTCACGTCTCAGTACTAAACCTGACTTACTTATTAATTCCAAAGTACTCTGAAGATGCTCAAATCCACTAGCTACAGTTTCAGAAAACAATAAAATATCATCAACGTAAGCGGTGGCAAATTCAAACCGAGATTTATCTAATAAAATATTCATGGCCCGTTGAAAAACGGCTGGAGCATTTGCCAGACCAAAGGGCATCCTTTTATATTGAAATTGTCCAAATGGCGTTACAAATGCAGTGTACTTTCTGCTATCTGGATGCATTTTGATCTGATGAAAGCCCGCCGCTAAATCTAATTTTGTAAACCATTTTTCATTACTTAATCTGTCCAACTGATCTTGAATAACCGGAAGAGGATAACGGTCTTTTTTCGTTAATTTGTTTAATTGTCGATAGTCAACACACATTCTATAGTCTCCCGATTTCTTTGCAATAAGTATAACGGGGCTAGCGTAAGGTGAATTGCTTGGTTCAATAATGTCTTTGTCAATTAAATTTTGTACAATATCGCGAACTATCTTTTGTTCTTTTAATGACATTCGGTAAGGACGGTAGTAAAAAGGTATTTCAGTTGTCAATTCAATTTTCATTAAAACTTCACATTCACCTACCCTAGAATCGTCGTCAAAACAGTGACTAAACTTTTGAATAATCTCTTCAAGACGTTTTAAATTATGGTTATCTAAATCTGTATCAAAGTTATTGAAAACATTTTTATCTATTTCAACACGAGCTATACAAGAAGCTGAATAGAGGGTAAGAGGCTGACATTGCAAATTATACACGTATAAATATCCTAAGCCATCGGTCGTATTTGTTATTTGTTCTGGAATATCTATCTCTTTTCCAAAAGATCTATGCTCGGAACGGTGGACTTTGACTGTGTCTGTGTCACTATTATCTGTGTAAACCACTATTTTATTTAAGCCTTGCACTATTAATGTGTCATGAGGAACTCTAAATTCTATTTTAGATAACGTAACTTCATTAGTATCTGCAAACGGCAATTCTGTATTAATACTATCATTATCATTACTCTTTGAAAATGTCAATTCATCTGATGTTTTCATCAAATGTATGCCAGGTAATTCACTAAATGCGCGGCCTACTATCATGTCAGTATCTTGAAGATTATCTTTTACAACAAGGACAGGAGTAGTTACACAAACACCATCAATACATAATTGAAGTGAAGCTTCACCTTCTGGCGTAATAATTTGACCACCATAGCCTTTAATACTTGTGTTAGATCTATTTTTGTATACTAGATTAATCTTATTCGCGGCTGATAAAGTAATAGTATTACACGCGCTTCCTAAATCAATGTAAGCTGATAATCGAGTACCATTTGCAATGGCAACTTTGTGATATTTTCGATCGCCTTCATCTATCGGATGAATATTGAAAAGTTTATTGTTTTTCTTATCACGGTTATCATCATGAGTTGAACTGGTATTGGATTTAGATCCTGATATATCAGATCGTGAATTACTTTTTAAACTATAGCACTCATCGCGATTGTGACCAATTTTGTTACAATAGGAACATTTTTTTGAAAACCTACAGTCTTCAGTTTTATGGCCTACTTTATTACAAACTTCACATCGTAAACTATCTTTACACTGTGTTGAAAAATGACCTCTTCGTCCACACGTGTAACATTTGGTTCTCATAGGATCCCTAACAAAAGAGTCATTAGTTTTGACTGATAAAGAGTCTGAAGCTGCATCTATTAAGTAAGTTAATAATGAACGAGTGTCCCTACAACCTGAACCACGGGCTCCTGCCTTTAATAGAGGATCACCTAATGTATATATTATTACATCACATATCATGCTATCATTGAGCTCACAAGATTTACCAAGCGCTAATTTCTTATAATAAAAATCAAGTACCTTTTCTTCCCGACGTTTATTGGTGGTGACAAGGTCGTGTAGTCTCGCAGCAAGTCCCCGGCTGGCAGGGAAGTAGTCTGCAAGCCGCTTCTTCCATTCTTCCCACGAAATGTCGATGTCTTGTTGGTGTCCAAACCAAAGGAGTGCGTTGCCTTCCAGGTTGCCGGTCATGTGGTAGATCAGCGTCTTTTCATCCCAACCGTAGATCTTCGCTAGGGACTCCAGTCGATGTACCCATGCATGAACAGACAAGGTATTAGAATTTCCATCGAATTTCGGTAAATTATCTGGTTTACCGATATATCTTGTGTCATTTACTTGTTTATGAAACAAAGAATTTGTGTTAATTTGTTGCGAGGTGACAGATTCAATACAGGGATGTGCCCCTTGTGAAGGACCAAAAACGGCGGTAGGATGCAAACAGGTGGTTACGTCACCAATCAAAGATGTTGTTGGCGTTGGAAGCGTACTGTTAACGACAGGCGGTAACTGAGGTATATTTGCGACAGCTGTTATATTTGTATTATTATTGGTAACCTCACCTGTAGAGACAGCACGTTCCTGCGTGTATTCTTCTTGCTGTGCCTCAGTTGCTGGATTACTTGATTGTTCAGGTGGCGTTGACGTACTTGTTTGCTGGACTAATTTTTCAAGTAGTTGTTCCAAACGATCAATTCGTTCGTTGTTGTTTGGTCGACGAGTACTTCGAGGCTTGCGCGGTTTTTTCGAAGGTACAGGGGGCTGCTCCTCTTCATCACTTGATAGAACAGGACGGCGTACACGCCGACGATTCATCGCGGACGTGTAGCAATGGCGCGAAAACAAAACGCTCACTTCTGACTTGTTAGAGGGTATTTTACAAATAACCAAAAGCCATGTAGTTGCACTGTCTTTACTTGGTACCACAGACGATTGACA
>DWPV01001956.1:0-18648 GCA_018251915.1 Urbanus proteus proteus
CGCATTGGAGCAGCAGGGTAGAGTACGTTCCAAGCCTCTCTCAGTTGTGGAAGAAGACCCGTGCCCAGCAGTGGGACACAAAAAGGGTTGCGGCAATAGGCCGCTGAGCTTTGACTCGGACGGCACCACCGCTTAACAGTGTTAAGCGTTAGTTAAATGGATGTGGTAAGCAAGATATACTTATCCGAGGCGTTCCAACTTAGTCCTCAGGGGAAGTAACGCAGTGGTGTGATCAATTAGGATCCATAGACTTCTTCGTGTGGGTGTAGCCACTTACCATCAGGTAAATTTAGTGCTGGTTTGCTACTTTATTATTATAAACTACCCGTCTGAGTACACACACACACACACAGCCTTAAGCTTTGAAGATCAAGATTTAAGTACATATTGGTTATTTTATTTAGTGGTTGTTGGTAGATTTTATAGCATAAAAGAATATATTTTTCCTGGAATCATTGAATTATTATTAAATCTGTACAATTACAATTACTCATTACATAATCAATTTTGTGTATGTTATAATACGGTAATGCCTTCTAGCTTCTTACATATACTCACATACTCACTCGTTTTAGTTGTTAACAAATTTTTCGTCATCAAAACAAACAATAAAGGATTGTAGATAGAAAATTATTGGAACAACAACGCAATCATTACATCACAATTTTATAAACAAAGTGTCGATTGCATTTGTTTGACATTTTTTTAGTATTCTCATAATAACCTATAATGGCGGGAATGATTAGTGTTGCCATTGTAAACCATTGTGTACGGCAACTGAATTAATGAGGTGTGCTTCCTCTGAACGCACCCGATCAACCGGATGTTCGATCAATTTGAAATTCGATTGTTGCCGCCTTTATAAACAAAAATATTTAACGTTTCATAAAACTAATTCCCATAAGTTAAAAGTAAATTATGATTGTAAAACGAATATGAAGTCTACTTGATAGTAAGCAACTGCCGCCCATTAATATTTATAATCAGCCCCAGATTGGATTAAAGTTCTACCCCAGATTCGCCAAAGATGCGTTGCTAATTGCTACCCATAAGGATTAATGAAGACCACTTGTAAAGTATTCCTCCCTTGCCACATCCTTCAAACCATAACATTGCAGCGTTTAACTACTGTTAAAAGTCAAACAGGTACATACATAAGTGTCGCAGCAGTAACTAAAATCAAAATACGAAGCGTTCTACCTTTGGATTTCAATTTTTAACATAGACACTTGCGTATGAAATAAGTACGCATTATCAAAGAAAATTGTTTTACTCAGTTTATCGGTCGACATTCTTAAGATAAATACAAATGTACTTAGTAAGTGGGTGAGTTTGAGTTGCATTATTACAGTAAATATTTCCCAAGAACTATACTTGTGTTTGTGAGAGTTGTCCTGTGTTTATATGATTCACGTTTGACCTTCGTAAGCGTCTAACCACCAGTCCAAACTAGGGTTCGAACAATGCGTTTTGAATAAACATTAACGTCTACATAAGCATACATAGGTTTTACGTATTCCCTAAGTTCCATAAGTGTGAATTATAAATGACTCAGTGTAAGATACTTTCGTGCCATGTCATGTGGTCGGTCTTGAAATGTCGTGTGGAGTCTACTCTTCCTGTGGATATCGTAAGAACCGACTAAGGGACAAAAGCAACGTCTTCCTGTATAACATCAACACCTATTGCAGTCACCAATACGCATCGTAGGCGCAGTCACTTTTGACAAAAACCAAGAAGTTCGTTCAAAAGGCTGATAGACGGAGCTTAATTTATAAGCTTTTTTTTAAATAAGTTATTGTAATGGTTCAGAACAGTTTATTATCAACTAGTAAGCACGTGTGGATGACACTTTTCTTCCCAATGCCCGGTCTTTTGTTATTCTTACGGTTCAATTTGAATCTAATCTTCTTGAATTGTTTAATCGATTATAAAGAGATTTTCACGGGTAAATAAAAATTTGTATAAAAAAACAATGTTGAAGGTTAAAAACCTTCAAAATAAAGTACACATTTTTTCAATACCGAATGAAAACCGAATGTTTTGATCGCAAAAAATATCAAAATAACTTACAAATAAAAAATATCGTTAAAGCTTTATTATATGCTTTTCATATCGTTATTGTAGGAACATCAATTCCATTTAAAGCCTTAATGTAACTTAAAAAAGGTACTAGAGACTTAGAAAACCAACTTAATCTACAAAAATATGTCTCTCGTGCAGTATATCCAGTATTTACCGTTAAGCACATAAAAATCTAATTTAAAATCTTCAGAAGGCAGTTTCATAACAGAGCCGAGTAATACGGTAATCCAATTTAGCTGTTTATCGACACCAGTATCAGCATCACTAAACCAGCTTGCATTTCATTTAACGGATTCTATTGGTTTAACTGTAATCTCTACCATTTCGAGCTCAGTTTAACCCACTAAGTAAGTAGTTTTATTCTTAAAAGCCGTCTATAGATCATATTTCGATGTATTAGAAACGTCGCTACTTGTATGTAGTTATAACTTTTTACTTTCAGCCAAGTTTTTTTTCTGAGTGCCTACTTACTATCTTTTAAGAAGTAAATATACAAAACGTAATTTATCTGAGAAAAATAATATTTGGGTCATGCAACTAAAAAAACCTAACGGTACGGTAGATTGAAAAAAATGCTGCATAGAAAGATACTCAATTTACGATATTACCTTAACATAAAGCACGTAAGTGGCATATAATTAAAGTTTCCACAGAATAAATGATTGATCAGGTATTTATGATCAGTGGGTGGACCCACTCGTTGCAACTCGCAAGAGGCGCAAACAACAAGCGCAATGCTCACTTGCCATAAGGGGTAATACTGCGCAAACCTGTCCTTTCCCGACGTAGCCTCGGGAAAATCACGAACTTCTGATCTGACAACCTTTCAAAACTTTACATTCCGCTTATAAAATAGATTCTAAAGAAGCGCCTTATAATAATAAATAAATATAAAGCAGAATCATGTTAAGTTTTATTTTAATTAGCCCATAAGATGCAATGTTATTGGTACCTAAGTATATCAAAGTACAAACCGAAAAAGTCCTCCCAAGTCATAGAATGATCTGAGTCAGCGTTCGCACCGTCCATCTTCGAACCACTAAAATACAAGTTTTACTAACTTGACATTATACAGGTACTGAATACAAACAGAACAAACAAACACAGGTGTCTTATAAGACGTATCACCAAACACAACTAGCTACATTTTAACATGATTATGTTGACAAACAAAAAGACATCGCGAGTCACGCGCGCGGTTCCACGAAACACGGCCGCACGGTCGGCCGCCGACTCGTGAATGAAAGAAAAGTTTGTTTCGGCACCTCGTTCCTCCGGCCTCCTCTACCGCACTCCTAAACTCCTCTCTACAAGTCAACTGCAGTCCGACCTAACCTAAATTAAACGCTTAGATTAAACACAGATGAAAAGTCCAATAAGCCCGATCGTTCACGTCGTGATTAGAGCCGTAAAATACCAAAATAATCTGATACTTATGTTTATATAATAATATTTATAACATGGTTCTTGCTTATTTTTAAATTTTCATTTCACGACTACATACTTATTACATACTCATATTACAGTTCGTTTTATACATATATATTTTGTAGCGTTATTTTGGTCCTTCAAGCCATATATAATGCAAAAAAACTAATGCTAACCAACCGATCTAATTTAATAATCATCTAATGTAGAAGAAATAATACTCTAAAGTAAACTTTATGCAAAAATGCAAGAACATTTGGAACTGTGAGCGGGAATATCTCATAAAGACTTGCTAGGGGCCTAGAGAATCTATACTAGATATTCCCGAAACTTCAACCAACATAGATAGCAGAAACATGCCTCTTCTCCGTAACATTAAAGTTTCTTACTGCTAAAAGTCTATTAGTGCAACACAACATCATAAAACAACTCGTTTAATTTCGATATCGTGATCTGCTTTGATGCACTGTGCTGTAATTAACGGTACTATAATGACCCTCACTAGGACCAGTACCTTGAAGGGATTTTTTAGCGTTCAAATAGACATTTTTATCAAGCTCAACAATAGCTTAACTTGGCAATATTATAGAGAAAAGCGTAAAACACGCTTTCGCGGGACATGTTGTCCATAGAACCCAGTCGGCACAACTTGTGGGGCGAAAAAATCTATTTTTGTTTTGATTGACAACAAAAATTCTAATTTAATAAATAATAATTCTAATTTAATAATTCTAATAGTGGGTTTAATTTTTTCGCCAACTATTTGTAATGTGCTTGGAAGCAAATTAAAATTACATTATCTTCCTTAGTTCCGGGTGGCGCGAATACGCTACGCTATCTTATATTTATTACGCGTACAAACCATAAAATCACATCTTCATTGAAATCGAATATTTTAATAGATCTACTAAACGCGTGTGGTTTATTGGAGTAAAAAAATGAATGAATCAATCAATTCATAACATACATAGTACATGAAAAATACACAATTTCCTCTTTATACATCTGTTCATCACAAATCACTACGATTATAACAGGATCTTGGAGGAATACTTGTCATTTCTCCAAGAATAGGATAGTTTTGAAATAAAACGGTTTTATCGAATGTCAATAACTTTTTGACACATAGTATAATAACTGCCATTATTAAAAATCTGCCATTGCGAGTATATAATAATAATTCATAAAAGTTTGTGGGAAGCAGATTCTAGGTATATAGAACATATAACAATATATATAAATAACTTGCTTTTAAACCATTTTTATCATACCTCTTATCTAAAATTTTATTTTTAAATTACGTAGGAATTTACTATAAAGCCATATGATACAAAAAGTGGCAACACTACAAAATTGATCGGTTGATTTCTAACAACATGGCGATTTGTAATCACGAATTGAGTTTGTTATGGACATAAGAAAATCCGTTGGATAAATTGGTACAGTTGTAAAAGTAATAGATATTTTTGCAGATTAAACTTTACAGTCGTTATTATCGAAGTACAGATCGCATTTACACGGTTACATCACATTCTGCGACTTAGTGAAGATTTGAGGCAGGTAACATATTTGTTGTGTAATATTTTAGCCGATAATTGTGCTTTTCAGTTGTAAATCAGCATGTTTCTACGCTAATTAAGTTATAGAAGACCACGATCGATATTCCACGTCTATTTTTGTTCATAGAACGCGTAGTATTGTCAGAGAGCTGAACCGTGAAAGTATGCAGTGTTGATATATTTTCGACGAAAACTTTAGGGAGTTTATAATGCCGCGTCGAGGCAATGAAGTGGAACTTCCCGCGGTTGTGAAGAAGAAAAAGACGTTGGATGACACTCCAAGCATGGACGTCAGTTTCTGTGATGATGAGGCTTTGCCCCCTGGCATAGTGTTCTCTGATGTTCTGCAGAAGAAATGGCGAATCGGGAAGCCCATAGGTAATATTATACTTTATTTCTAATTTACATTCATAGAATAAGGTATGAAGTTCAAATCTCTTTGTTTCAATGACGGCATCACTACTTCAGTATTGATTACAAAATCAGTTCATTCAAGTAACCTTCATGTACAGGAGCAATATGTATGTAAACATAAATAACATAAAAGTAAATTTAAATCTACAATTGAAGTTCTTTGTTCATATAAACTTAGTTTAAAAGTGCTAATTTTGTTCTTAAGTTGGTCTAATTACATTTTGTAACATAGATTTACCACCTTTTCTCAATTTCAACAACATATCATACATACAATCATCATCAACATATCATCATAGAAACACATACATACAGAGCATATAAATATAAATACCATGGCAACAGTTTACCTCTGCGGTATTCTGTTTTGAAAACGATAAGGCACATATTGTTACATAAATTGATTTAACTTGGTTCTCAAGTAAACAACATCTATCATATTTTCATTTTGTACATGACAATTTAGTAGAACACGCAGCCATCCTAATGGTAAGTGGGATCTGGTGCGCCATGAATATAAATTCTAGACTGTATCAAAAGATCAACCTGAGATCAAGTATAAATATGTTGCTGTCTTTGAGAAGTCAAAATGTGTCATATAAGTGTCTCTGCCGTACCAAAACTTTCAAATTGTAATACAATATAACACTTATTATAACACAATATAACACTTATATTATTAGCATTAGTGAGTTGAAGTCGAGCCATGTAGTTCTAGTACATTTACCATAATTGAGAACAAGCTAGTAGAAGTAACTAGAAATGTTACTGTAGGAATTTTAGGTCGCTGGTTTGATCAGGAAACAATTTAAGTTGTAAGTCAGTGATGACAGTGTAGATGACAACAATATATAAATACCTCAATCTTCCGTGCAATCCCTTGGCGACCGGTCAGCCTTATGCACTTTACACTACTCTTATATGGGGTCCTGTGACTACCGCAAAATAAATATGTGTAATAAAATTGTATATGATGAGCTCCAAATTATGACTGACTGTTTATTGTGATTAATGTCCGAAACGTCAAGTATTTATAATATTTAATAAAGATTTATTTCTTTTTTTATATTTCGGCCAGTCCGATAACTAAACAGTTAGTATATTGAATTACAATCTAATTCATAATGAGTTCTATAACATGTTTCTTGCAGGCAGAGGGAGTTTTGGTCGTATTTACCTAGCATCTGACGACATTGACAAAGAAGTCACCAAGCTAAACGCTAGGTATGTTGTGAAGATAGAGCCACATACAAATGGTCCACTTTTTGTTGAAGTACATTGTCTTATACGGACCGCCCAAGTATCTAAAGGTAAGTCAATTTTTTTATGTTTTAGCAATATTGAGAAATATGAGTATTTATTAGAATAACTGTTGACAATTTGAGTTGGTTTTCTACCAATAACTTTGTAAAATGTGCAAATTGAGGCTAAAATTAAGTTCCCATATCAATCATTCCAAAGTATTCGGAGCATTCATTAACACACACTTACAGCAGTGCTTAACACCACAGTATTTAGCACTGCTGTGTTATGGTCTAAAGGGTGTGATAAGGGAGACATACTAATCCGAGGCGTTCTAACTCAGTCCTCACAGGCAGCAACGCATCTGTGGTCAACTTCAGGTAGGACCTTGATATATAAGAGGGGGGTTGATTACAGATTTCCATGGATGGTAATAGCCACTTACCATCAGGTGGACTACATGCTCGTTTGTTAAAAATAATAATAAATATAGCAACAAATCTCTCACTTGTATCACTCTTGTTTCTGTTACAAATATTGAATAATGTATTGTAATTTGCTTAATTTTTCATTTATGTACTAATAAACAATAGCTCAATTTTTATTTTCTTATTTCAGTTAAAGCATGGCGACTACAAAAGAAACAAAAACGTTTAGGTATGCCAGTCTATATTGCTAGTGGATCATTCACTGATGAAAATACTGGAATCAAGTACAGATTTCTAGTTCTACCACGCTATGACATTGATTTGCATAAAGTCATAGCTAAAACTAAAGTCCTTGATTTGAAAAATGTACTCGTAATAGCATTACAGATACTAGACGTATTGGAATACTTACACAGTCAAGGCTACACACATTCAGATATAAAAAGTTCTAATCTAATGCTCGGTTTTGATGGTAACAAATTCAATAAATCACCTCAAGTTAAACACACGCCATCATTCCAAAAAGATACAAAACAAGTGGTTATTCTGTCAAGGAAACATAGAAAAGCTAAAACTGGTAAATCTAGATCTTCAAACTACTACGATGATGAAGATTTCATTGTGAGAGACTATAAGGGGAATGAAGAAGAATCAAATGATAAAAGACTGGCTAGTGTAAAGAAGAAACTAAGTAAAATCCTATCTGATAAGGACAACAGAAAGTTACATAGGCATCACGCATTTAATTTACGACAAATTTCAAACTATGTCAATTACGAGGATTTAAATAGTTCAGTTTGTTCCGATAAATCTTATCAAAAACTGTTAGATGATTATGAAAATCGAAATTTGAATCAAAATCAAGATGATCCAAATGGAACTGAGTCAGATTTGGATGATATCCACAAGGAAGCCATTTTATCACAATCAAGCGGGCAGATATATTTGTTGGACTATGGCCTTGCTTCTAAATTCTTAGATTCAAACGGCGATCACAAAGACTTTGGTATGGACGCGAGAAAAGCCCATGATGGAACACTGGAGTACAGTTCCAGAGACTCCCATATTGGAGCTCACTCCAGAAGGTCTGACTTAGAAACTCTAGGTTACAATCTACTAGATTGGCTAACTGGCACATTGCCTTGGAAAACGACGAATGTTTTAGCCGAGCCAGATTTAGTTCATGCTCTAAAAAAGAACTTCATGGGTGATATTAAGCTTTTGTTGAAAACATGCTTTAAGACTGAATTCTATCCGCAATTCATGGAGAAATATCTACAATATGTCACAAGCCTCGATTTTAACGAGCGACCAGACTATGAATACTGTAGAAGTCTATTCAAAAGTGAATTGTTGAAAAACGGCTGGGCTTTAGATAAAGACCTATCAGTCAATTTCGTTGAAACTCCTCTAACACCTATGAGTCGTAACAAATTATGTTATTCAAAGCGATTTGGACGAAAGAACACTTCCCCAGAGTTTTTGGCCAGGAATGGTATAAAGAAATCATATGAAAGAGAAAATGTTTATTCTTTTGAGAATGATCTTAAATTGGAACTACTCAAGCAAACTTTAAATTCATCTAGTGATGGAATCCGCAAACCTTGCACATCGAGGAATTTCTTCGTTTCGGATGCAGATCTAGTCGCTCGGCTAAAGAAATCATTGATGCCCCATGACTTGTTTGGGAAAAAACTATCACCGAAAAATTTGCGCTCGAACAAAAAGAATATAAAGAAGCGTAAGGGGGTCAAACGGCATAGGAATAGTATTGGCAAGTTTGGTAACTTCATGGGTTCCGCAAGACAATTTACTTGGGCCGAGATCTTAGCAGGGAACCCGGAGGATATTATACGTAAAGAGCGTAACAACGCGGTAACTGATGCAGAAGATGAAGACGATGATGAAAACACATGCAAGTATAGAATACGAAAACTATCTAATTGTTCATCAGAAACTAATACAGAATCAAATTTGCAGTCTCCCTTGATGCAGAGAGATTACTTACAAGGCCTAAATCCAACATACGCTATGAAAGAAGTAGTCGCTAATTTTAAAAAGAAAGTTTCTGGCAAAGCAAATAAAGATCATGAAGAACCAATTCCTGGACTAGAAGGATACACTCCAGCTATGATAAGATTATACAAATCAAAAGAAAAACGAGAAATGAAAGAAAAGAGTGGCTTAGTCAAGCAGCAAATCCTCGACAAGAAAGATAAAAATGAGTTGATTGTGAAAGTAATACCCTTACAAATCAGATGTACAAGATCTATGGCGAATAAAAATGGTAAATCCAAAGCGGCTGGCACTAAAACCAAGAAAGATACTAGTATTGAAAGTAAAGAAAAAATTGAAATTGATACAGAAACGCTAACTAAAAGTACAGATAAAGTTAAACCAACAGTTAACAGGAAAATAACTAGAAGTAGTGCAGATAGTAAGAGTAAGTCTGTAAAAGCAGACGATGAAGAAGTTGCTAAAAATTGTGATAAAATTACAATACCTACGAAGAAGGTAACTAGAAGTAGTTCAAAAAATGAAGTCCAAGTTGTTGAAAGTCCAGTGAAGACAAGAAGTGAGTATTGTTTTATTTATAATAATCAAGCAATCCTTAAATTTGGTGAGGTATTGGCAATTTTTTGGAATTGTCAGTGTGATATGACACCTTTCTTCACACATTTTGTTACTTATGTACCCTACTATTGAGCATGAGTCACTAAATGAGAGAATTTGGGCAAAAAGCCATCGCTCTGGCCAAGTGTGAATTGATAGAATTTACACATCATTGAGAACTGTTACTTACATTTAATATTTAAGGTCCCACACTAAACAGAAAAACGAAACCCTATTATTATATGCTGTCTGTCCATCTGTCACAGGGTTCTAACTCTTAAACCGTAATATACCACTTGATATTTTTTACTAAATGTGTCAATCTATAGCAGCTATTACAACAAATACTGACAATTAAATAAGTTATAATAAACATAATCTCGTATAGAGGCCCCCATACAAGAAACTCATAATTTCAACAATTTGTGGCACGGAACCTTCCATGTGCGACTTCTTCTCACACTTAACTGATTATTACACTTGAGTCTACCAACTTTAACCTGTCTAGCTACAACTTAATAAATACTTATACTATGGGTATTTTCAGGAAGCACCCGTAGATGCAGACCCGTAGAAGTTCCTGTAAACAACCGTAGACGATTACGAAGTTGCAAGCGTGTGAAGTGATGTTAACACCGTGAACTATGTTTGCCATGTGCGTCCTTTCCATAATGGAAATACAAGTTCAAATCTAAACATACTCTTAGGTTAAGCTTTAATAAATGCATTTCTTGATTAAATGATCTGTGAAAAATGAGTTATTTGTTTAATAAAACCTTTTGTTTACAAATATAGTCTGAAATTTTCATTTAAAATTAATTAATTGATTACCACTTTTAAATACAAAGAAAATAATCAACGTCAGAAAATAAGAAATATCATGGAAGATCTTGCACATCTAGTATGAAATTACCGTAAAATGGCGAATATACAATTTTCACGTAGTTGATTAACACTTTCTTTCATTTCTAGTTACCCTAATATTTTTTTTGTAAAACTTGCGGGTAAAAAGGTTGATATTAAAGTTATAAACCTTTTCATAACGACGACCAACATAGCTTAGTGTCACTCAAAATCATGAAAAACTATTATTTTCCGCAATATGTACCCCATTTCACCTTCGTAGTTCAGCAGTGCTACTCACAAAACTAAATCCGCCCGATAGGAATTGGGTGACACTAGCGCCAATTGTCTTCAAAATTGGGTAAACTGAAATAAATTTACTATATGAAGTCATGTAAACTTTTATTTAAACGTGTATTAAGACATTATCATATTGGTTACTATAACGTATTAGAAATACGCTATTAATGGCCTATCCAAGCGTATTTTACCTTATTTTATGAGTAGGACATGATGTCATCTTTGATAGATTGGAATTGATATTGATTTCATGAGTACCACTGCAGATCACGTTCCTTCCCTTTCAAATAGATCAAGATTTTTTTGCCTCCTAGATAGGTATTTGAAGCGAAAATAAAACAAATTATTTAAAACCTTTGTTAATTACTTAAATATTATTGTAAATAGTCAATTTATAATGGAATATTTGCTTAATATTATTTTAACAGAGACCACTTGAGTTGCTCCTTGGCTGATTGCAAAACCTGAAAATAAAACAATGAATTTTTAATACCGATTTAATAGAAATGATAAGTCTTGCTGATAATTATTTCTTATTCCTTCTTCATTCTCCATGTCCTGACATTATATAAGGAATATAGTCAGTTTCTGCCTAAAAATATCATTTACCTATTTAGAGTATGCTGTTAAAATTATGTAGACATTAGGCTTTATATGAGTAAATATATTTTTTTGTTACATGCAAAAGCCTACAGATAGAAAATAATTCTCCACTTCCTACATCGAATTCAGTACATAAAAGCAATCAATAATTTTATTTCTAGTATGTAGCAAAAAACAGCATATAGTTTTTTATGTTGTTCGAGAAATGATCTCAAATTAAGATTAGTTTTACAATTTATATAACTAGGCCCTCATTGGTTTTAACTAAAGTACTTGGCTGGCGGTTGTAGCAACAAATACTTATATAAAATATTGAATAGATAAAAATAATAATATTGTAGGTACTTAAATTTACATCTCATAGTCGTTCAGTAAAATAGATGTTTAAGTACTGCTCAAAACCATGTAACAAGACTATTTTACGAATGAATAAATTGTATCGGCATTTATAGACTATATTCTTCAAAATTAAAATGTTAGTAAATTAAAGTGTTAGTAATAAAATAAAATAGTAATTATAATTAAAAATAATATTTAATTAATAATCACCACCATATATCAAGTAAATACTATACATATACTAATTAACTAACTAATTATAGGTATATCGGGTTCTCAGTTCCATTGCTATGCAATTATTATTATTTTATTAAATCTTGCAGAATCTGAAATATTAATAATAAGCTTTAAATAAAAACTAAATAATTAATGATATAAAGAAGCACCAAATAAAGTAGCATGCATTTTTATATTAAAGAAGTTATTGTAAACATAATATAATTATTAATTATACATAATCAGATTTAGACATAGTCACAGACATGTATCTAGATTGTCCGTGGACATGATTAACCCCACATAGAACTTAGACAAACCTTATTATCAATTTTTATATGTTTGTTAATATCTATCTATGAGAAGCACATGAGAAAAATAATGCTTATTCCATTAGATATTAAAATTAGTATCTACATGATAACACCAGAAAACCATGAATATAACAAAGCGACCATATCCCGTTATTGTTAAAATATGTACAATATTTCCAAATTTTAATACTCCAAAAGTTGTGTCTGTACAAAATGGAAAACTGTGCTTTAGTAAGTGTGACGTAATATGTAGTGGTAAGTGTGAAGATTACTCACCACGCTATTCCAGTGTTAAGTGCACATCAAACGAGTAATAACACAAACACAATAACATATAGATCTCTTTAAAAATAACAAAAGAAAAATTAAAACCAAACGAAGTAGTCCACACTTAAGTAGGAAGGTGTAGTACCCGCAGTTAATTGCGTTGAGTGATTCAAAAATGAAAAATGATAGTGAAAAATACATTTATTTAAAGAAAACACATCATTTACATAACAATCGTGGGGCAAACATTCGCAAAACGAAACTATAATCATGCATCTCTCAACACTATTAATAATATATACATTTTGAAAACAAAACCGAAATTAAAACAGCCAAATAAAAAATTTCTTAACCAAAAATGCTCATTCAGTAGCGTTTAAAAACTTCTCTTTACATCAACAAAACTAAATTCGATACTTGTATTAAACAAATGCACAAATAAGTAAAAAGGCTAAATTGAATGGCAAAAATTTCGCTTCATCAATTCAATAACTAACGCATTCAATCTATAAATGGAGGGATTCGAGTCATGTCGTCAGATTTCAGTTTAAGAAATGCGACTTAGCTTTACCAATCTCGATTTCGATGGTATAACAAAATTTAAGAAAAACAATTTTATCAGAGCTTTTCTTAATAAAATATTTCCTTCATATACTATTCTATCATAATAAGTTACTTTGCCACTTCAGTTTTTTAAGGTTTAATATAATATAAAATTAGAGGGTTAATTATTTACGAATTATTTATTTTTAAATTACAGAATAAACTTGCACAATAAATTTTGACTGAATGTAAAAAACAAAATTCACTCGATACTTTTTAAATATTTGAAATGAAGTTAAAATCAAATGTATGAATGAATGAATTGCCATAGCGACATTGTGTTGGACAATTTTAGATCCTAACTAAAGAGATTTTGTTTGAAACAACAACTCTCTTAACTGAAACATAACATGAATAATCTTATAATCTCCTGCACTTTTGATAATTGTATTAAAAATTGTTATTTACACACACAAATAAACCAATTAGTAACAAGACGACATGACACGCACCCACACGAAACCACACATATTTTTTTTACAAAAATCAAAAACTTCAAACTACCCACAAAACTACCAAAAGAGCCTATTCACTTGGTTCATTACCTGTACGACTGTCTGTTCGCCGAGTGGGACGTCTTCCGTCCGTAGGGCCGCCCGGCCCACTATGGATGTTGGGTCAGAGTCCAGAATCACGCTGAAAATTGATTTTTTTTAATATGTAGTTCGACTCCAGCGGCACTACCGCCACACCTATTTCTGCCTTATAACAGCAGTGTATAGCACTGCTGTATTCTGGTCTGAAGGGTGTAGTTAGGGAGATATACTTATCCAAGGCGTTCCAGCAGAGTCCTCAGCGGTAGCAACGCATCTGTGGTCAACCTTAGGTAGGACCTTAATCTTATATAGGGTTGATTAAAGATGTCTATGGGCGGCAGTTGCCACTTACCATCAGGTGGACTACATGCTCGTTTGCTACTTTGATAATATTTAAAAAAAAAAGAAAACCAATGTCAATCACAGATGCATGTCCACTACTGAGGACTAATAGTTGCCTTGAAAGTAATCCATCATATACCTACTCTTCCAATAAAACATGAATTCCTTCACACTAAAATACAGACAGGCACACAGTAATATCCTGTACCAGTACTGTATTATACATATATCTGCCACTCACCCGCCATCACAGATCTCGTCAAACGCCAGCATAACCGCATCCAGATTGTCCAGTAGCACACGCCTCTCAACGTTCCTCCGCAGCAATATGCTGACAGATTCATACAATGTGTTGAGCACTGACTGAAGAATCAGCTGAAAATATTTAAAAGGTAAATCAGAGTAAATCTTTTAAACTTTAATTGTGCTAATATCTTTAATACTTCAAACTCAAATGTAATAAAATATTACATGCAAGGGTTGCAAGTTAAAATATTGTGAGCACAATTGAGAGCAAGGATGTTATGGAGCTCCATAACTGTAACCAAAACCATCAGATATCCAAGTAAAAACTACCCGAAACAATAAGCGAATCCGATATAAAAGTTTCAAATAATTTTGGATAAAGTGAAAGTTAAAATATATAAATAATATGTACATAATGTCAGGATTTTACCTGATCGAGTCAACATAGTAACTGTGTACGTTCCTTAATTGCAAGTAGTTTATCATTACTTTATTGTACATTCTTTATTTTTCCAATACTATTCCTTGAAAGTCCATATCCATAACCGAAACTATCAGATAGTCCGAAATAATTTTATATGCGTAACCAAATCCGAAAGTGGAATAATTTTCTCACATCCCTAATTGGGAGTACTTCATAATTTTTATGCATTAAAGCAGATAGTATCCTTAAAAGATAGTTGTCCCATAATATCCGGTGGTCTGTATACTACAAAAAGGTATTCAAATTTAGTCTTCAGGAATACCAACACATCTGTGACCAAAGTCAGGTAGGACTCTTTTAGGTTTCTTGCTGATATCTATAGGTATATTATCTATCATTATTACAAAATTAAATAATTACAAGTAAGTGTTTAACAATACCTCATTCTCGTGTGAACTGCCCATCACATAGAAGAATAGATCTACATTGCTTTTGTAGACACAGGTCAAACCATCCAACATTATTATTTCAGCATTGGCTCTGAAAATTTTACATATACATAATTATTATACATAATCTTATGTAGTAGTCTTGAGTAGTTTCAAGATTCTAGTTAGATTCCCAGGCTTTCTTATCTCTTGATTTCTAAATTATATGTATACTAGCTGATCCCCGCGGTTTCACCAGAGTTAAAGGAGTAAGAACGCATATGTATTTAAACATAAGTGCTACCCAGCACTCCCGCGACAGCGCGCGCATGCGTGTGTAGCCTAACCTAACCGCGCCATTCCATTTTTCGAAAAATAAGGTATTTTATGTTACGCCTCAGACCTTCAGCTATCTTCGAGTGAAAGAGATGTTAAAATTGATCTAGCTGTTTAGAAAATTACCTCAGCCAAACAGACAGACAAAAAAAAAGGTATTATGTATGTATAATTGTATACTATCATATGAATTGAGTAAAAACTTGTTATTTTGAAATCACAAACACACACTTCAATTTTATTTATTTGTATAGATTAAAAATTAATCATTATATACTTAAATCGTGAAGAAAACATCCCTATTACTAATTGGGACCCATTTACCATTTTGGGTACAAAACTCTAGTAATAAAAACTACCTGTGTGTCTTATTAAACAAGTTCTTCTCAAAGGCCTTCTGATCTTTGGGTGGCAGCACATCCTTGTCGTAGTACTTGGCCAGGATCCTGTTGCCGTCGTTGTCCAGGATGCACATGCCCTTCACCAGGTATAGAGTTGGTTCCTGGAATTTGTAGACATAGTGATTCGTTTTTTTTAATGCAATAATGCAGACGGGCTACCTGATAATGAACGGATGAAACACACAGTTGTCTATGATTTAGTAGATTATTTACAGTCACATTACTTACTTACTTACTGGGATGGTGTGAGGACCCAAAATGAGTCTTTGTCTCCGATAATAAAAGTTTCAATTTACAGTCATATTAATTTCCCTTATATAAAAGTACCAAATGAACATGCAATCCTGATAGTAAGTGGCCACTGTCGCTCAAGGTTTCCGATAATCAATACCCAGATAACATCAGACTTAACTGATGTCGGCCAGAGTTATATTACTACCCCTGAGGTCTTGGAATGCCTCATATCATGCCTCTCATACTACCCTTTCAACCAGTATACAACCGTACTTAACACAACTGTTATTAGGCAAAAATAATGACTATTTAGTCCCTCGAGAGAAGCAACATGATGCAACATAAAACAGAATATTCAGGTACAATTCTTAATCAGGCAAATATCAAAGTAGAAAACGATAAGATCATCTGTAGTTACTTATAGTATTGGCTTACCGCTAATGGTATACTAGTGCCGAACTAGCGAATACTATTTAAATACATTTCATATTTCCAAGCTGTATACAGCGTGCTAGAACGCCGTGTCATAACTTAAGACAACAAGGTAGTAAAATGACTAAAATGCAATTATTGCATGGCTGGATTAGAATAATGTAACATGTCTAGCAGAAGATATATAATACCAAGAAATACATACAAACAAACCCCCTTCCATCGTAGTGTGGACCATTTTATATTAAAAGTATTATTGTAATTAAAATTACAACTTTACAACAAAATCAAGCAATTGACAGAAATGACAGATGACTGCTGAATAGATGACGTGCCAACATTCCCGAATTGCCATGTGACAAATTAGAGATGTCAACTCGATTTTACTAAATCGATTTAACCCGAGTTGTAATCGAAATTATAAAAGTTATACTCTCCCTAAATCAAATTTACAATGGCAATTATTATTAGCATGGTCTAGTTTTGAATTGTAATTGAAAATGGTTTCATAGCCGATTTTAGGTTCATCATTCTCGTAAATTAACATATATTTTTTAATCGATAATCATCATTCGCGACAACGAAGTCAATCTTGCTTTCGAATAATTGTTATTTCATAATAATTTGTTATCATAAATGTTATTAATATTGTGCGTAAAAAGATATTAACAATAAAAGTACTGTCTGGGATAAAAATAAATAAATACCATTTTATGCTGAAAAGCTAGAAGTCAAGGCTAGAAAAGGAAATATAAAAAAATATCTGCTGTCAACGTCAGATGGCATTGGCACATCTTGAAAACTTCAATTCGTTTGCTTCGTCACAGAAAGGTGATCGACTGCTAGATTGCTACGAACATGTTGACGATATAAATATTAATAAAATCAAATGAATTGGCATAAAACTTATCCACTACAGTGTTAGTGACAAGTTTAGCTTGCATATCCTGGAAAAAGCCGCAAAATTATTGGTGTATTTTTTCCTACCAAAATAAGTTTAAAAGTTTAACCTACAATTTATTTAAACGGTGATAAAAACTTAATTTAAACAACAATTATGACCAGTGAAGGCAATAATGTTATCCGTGTAGGATCTAGAAAGAGTGAGGTAAATATATATCATATAAGTGTTTAATTAATTGGTGTAATTAGTGAAAAAAGTTCTATAACGTTACTGATAACCTTGTAAGAAGCGAAAACTAGTTTCGTAACAGAGATATTGTAAGTGAAGACGAATTGTTATATCCTTCACGCACATATTTTGTTAAATAGCAGTTTAAGATGTTTTTTCTGTTATTCAGCAGCCTCTGATTGTATTTAAACTACATTATACTTACATATATTTATATATAAATTTAAGTAGCTTTTATGTATAAATATTGTTATGATACTAAACAAGTAGAACAGGGTAAACCGGGCAGTTCATAATCAAATGGTTAAAAGCAAAACCCTATTACCAAGCCACTGTATATCTGTCTGTCACAGGCAGTGGCGCATTTGGCCCAGTAGGCTATTAAAATTTACTGCCCATATCGAATTCTCCAATTTAATAATTTAGTTTTAGACAATTGAGAGCTACATCACAATTTGCTACTGCCCCTAAATAGTTAACAAATAAAGATAAATTATAATTTTGACAAAAAGGTCATCCAAGATAATTTTTACCGCACCTTTAATCAGCTGTCCTAGGCACCAGCCCCTTAGTTCATCCACTACCAGGCTCTCTTAAACCAGTCTCTCCCAAAGTGGGCGATAACACCCTCCGTGGACACGGGGGGCCGTGAGGTGGACGGTAAGGGGCTCAGAAAAAATGTGGGGTGCTGACGTTAAAAATTAAAAGGGGCAATGAGTTATTTGTAACTTCAGCTACTTAGTTACTTAATATTTTAAAATTCATTTAAATTAATTCATATAATTTATATCCTATTTTAATTATATAATATTAAGCCATAATATTCCATATATTTATTATTTTTAATGCAATCACAACGCTATTTATATATCTTAAGCTATGT
>DWPV01001957.1:0-18646 GCA_018251915.1 Urbanus proteus proteus
AAAATATAAAAAAAAAACATTTTTATTTTCACACCACTTAGGTATCTAATAATAAAATAAAATGTCAATCAAAACTATTACTATTACGATTTAGGTAACACTACATCCACTGGTGCAAAGGCGTTAATACTGTAGATAAATCTGATTGTGTTGACAAAAAAATAATTACGTTAATGCTGTTGTCACACGTTTTTAGTTTTTCGCAAGAACTCTAGAAAATTATTTTGCCACCACATGGGAGTTCGGTAAAAATCAGGTATATTGTTTTCAAAGAGTTCGTATTTTTCATGTTAGATTCTAAGAATAAGGGACGGGTGACTCCTTATTTTTAATTTTATCCACGTTTTTGTTTGAGCTAATCTTTTAGATCAACACCTACTAGGGCTGGCTAAGGTGTTAAAAGTACCATTGTTTGAGATTTTTAACTATTAGTTATTAAATAACAAATCAATTTAAAGCAGTTTATTAGTGAAAAGTTTTTTACGGGAAGAATTTAAAATATATAAGTACGTATGTCACAATTTTCCCTTGATAAGATTTGTTTTAAGGACATATTTTATAACATATACAGATAGATTTTTTTTTCTTGAGGTATGTTATGTTTAGTACTCCTAGAGCGCCTATACAAACGAATAAAAAAGCACCTATATCTACTACTATTGGTACAATGCAACTTTTATTCTAAGTAGATTTTTTATTTAAATATAGTTCTCTAATTTATTATACTTTCTTATACTTGGAATATTTATTTGAATACTTATATTAATTTTATAGTTAGTGTAAAAAATGTACTTTTGTTATATACAAATAAATATATTATACTAGTAGATGTTCAAAGACAAATTATGCGATGCGTCGAGAACCTGCAGAATGACAGAGAATGACAGTACAATCCCAGACAGTAAGAATAAGTGGGCGTGTCGCTCCGCCCAGCCGCGCTTCCTCGCTGCAGCCTCCCCCGGCAGGACTTATCTCGTAATAGGTAGCTATAATAAAAGAGATACGCTCGCAATGTGTTACTAAGTAATAAAGCGGCGCCATTTTGTCTTTCGCTTCCGTGTCGGCTGAAAGCAATAACGCTTTTATGAGCTGAGCAGCGATCCGACGTCGAGTGATCAAAGAGTTCTGCGCTGTTTCATTTTACGGTAGTTGCTCTTCTTTGATTGTCAAACGAAACGGATAATACAATCTGGCGATTGTTTTGGGAGTCGTTATCAATATAAGAATTGATATATCAGCCACATAGAGCGGAACTCATAAATTTGACTAGAATATAAACGTTCAGACGTGATTCCAATATATAATTTACTCTCTTCTATAAATTACCTGAACAAATAACGCAATATTATTTGCTACTTTTTCACTAAAGTATAATGAGACCGATAAAGAAATTTTCGGCATCACATCGCAAGAATCTTGCTTCATTTAAAGTGGCTAATATTAATTTAATTTCCTACTTATCATGTTAATTTAATAAAGTTAATAACGTCTCCTTCATTTCAATATATAACAGATGATAATTTTATGTTGTAATTACTATTTACTTATTATTTATCCCTCATTCATTTATTCTTAATATTTTCAATGAAACAGAATACTCTACCTGCATAACCTTACAGTTTAAAATTATGTATCTAGTGGGAACAGTAACATTAAATAGTACTGCCTACCTACATTTTGCTTAATAAGCTTATTAACTATTAAAAATAAACAGCATGTTAAGTTTAGCATGAAATAACATACAACGACAAACTGTCGGTAATTAGGTAATTAACTATCATCCGATAACACATTGGATAATTTCATTAAATTATCCTTCAATATATCGCTTTCATTTTAAATATCAATATTTTATAAACGCCCAATACTGTGTTCTCACTTTATTATTAAATAGTATATACCCAGGTAGTATATAGTATATACTTTAGTATATAGGTAGGTATACTTTTATTATTATTCTGTGCAAAAAATAGCTACTTAAAGAATTATTTTTCAGATTTATTACTGCTTAACATGCCTATAACTATCTAGACAAATAATATAATCTTTAAAGTCTTATTGAAGTTAGGTAAGTGGTTACAGTTCATAAGAACAAAGATGACAATGAATAATAATGCTACTTGTCACCCGTTACTGTCCTATTGCTGGGCACGCGTCTCCTCTCATGATTTAGGTAAAATTCCACCCCGCAGGCTAAATGCTAATTAGTAGACTTCATACAACTTTAAGAAGTTTTCTCACTTATGTTACTTACCTACCTAGTTAATAGTAATGATACATATTAAGTAGTTAGGTGCCTATTTATATATCCAATACTATAGAAGCAGGAAACGAGCACGTAATACATTTGATGATAAATGGCATCTGCCACTAGGCCCATGGACATATACTGTAGTCAAACCCATATAAGGTTAAAATCTTTCCCCCTTGAAGCTAGCCAAAGATATATTACTACCTGGGAACTAAGTTGGGACGCCTCGGATAAGTAAATATATCTCCCTTATCTGACCCCTAAATCCAGAATACAGTAGCGCTTAACACTGCTGTTAGATACAAATAGGCGTAGTGATGGTGCCTCCGGATTCGAATGGCAAACTCCGCAAAGGGCTCTACAACGTCCAAAATCTACATGAGAATCATTAGGTAGTTCATTGTTTTTACATCGATTGTTAACATTAAAACTAGTAAAGGGTTTGTTGTTTTCTCATTCATAGGTAGATACTTAATCTAAATTCGAGTTTAGTTTAAGTTAAAGTTTATTTTTCTCCGTTCATTATTATTTCAAATGAAGCGATATCGCGATCCTGCCCACATCACCCGGTGAAGTATCACTCTATTATTTATAGACGCGTTCGATACGCAATACAAATTATTGTTTTCAAAGTATAACGTTTAGGGGCGCACGATGTTTGCAGAAGGACCCTCCGGGAGCCCCGACGAGGGTCGACGTTAAACGAATTTGAGGCTTGTCCATATCGTTGTAGGCTTTATATTGTCCTGGGACTGACACGATAAAGGACTTTTTTCGATTAAAGCGATGTCGAGGTACTATTAAAGCAATCTTTTGACAATTGAATTTCAATTCGAATAGCGGATTGTGTGCAGTTAGGACTTTATGGCAGTGGGGAAAAGCGTACACGGGTGTTTGCGTGCGGTAATTGATACGAAATGACAGCTACTAGGGGATACTTTTTCAGCCTCCGGTCGCAGAGAGGAGTAATGTTTTGACATTTAACGAAAGGAGATGGGTGTGATTTGAAGTGCCCTTTGTGGAATTATTCTCGCGGATGGCATCTTTTAATATTGACTAATGCATTTTGCCGCTAATGGGGAGTTGGAACACGACAGGTGTGAGGGATTTCACGCGACTTGACGAGCATCAGAGCTCTCCTCTTTGAGTGGCCTTTAGTAATTACGTTTACGCATTTTGATTTTCTATAATGTAATGAATGTCATACACTCGACTCTACATTTTAATTTAATTGAAAGTTTTGAAATAAATATAACAAATTAAATTTTGGCATGGAATACGAGTTTCTTATCGAATAGGCCAGTACCGCTAGTAGATTTAGTACTGATACTTATGATTAGTTGATTGCAAATAGTATAGTTAATATCTACGAACCTAATAATTGTATTTTAGGTATTGTTTTAATGCCTTGCCACTAGTCTTGTGACTTCGTTTTATTAAAAAATATTATCTATAAAAGAAAATTCAATAAATTTTCTGTGATTCTGATACCGCCGATGCTACCATCATACCTATTTCATTTTCACCTCTTAACAGTGATGTAAAATTAATGTATTGTAAGGGATCTTATGCTGCAGTTCTTATGTAGTAGTCTTTATCGGCCTTAGATTTATACCTCTATTCTTTTTGGATTCAGTTACAAATATTAATTGACGATAGAGATAACTAAAGCGTATGAAACAATTTGCCGTTTTAATGCGACATACAAAAGAAATCTTACTGACGAATCAAATAATTCTATAGAAACGGTGTTAAATCTAATCTTAATATAATAATAACGCCCTGTTCTGCTTACTTACTTTTTTTAAAAGGTAATTGTGCCTAATCATCGGAAAAGAGTAGAATGTAGTAATTTATCCTTAAAACGCAACCATTATCACTAATAATTTAAGTAAGGCGCAACCCTAAACCATTACACTACCACAACAAAATTGAAAAACTCGCAGTTAAAGCAAATTGTAGGTGCAAAAACAGTTTAAAATATATTGGCGAATGTAAATTAAATCGACATTAAAGTATCAGAGGCGGATCAGGCGGTCCATTAATAAATCAGTTCGCTAAAACCGTAATTGTAATCTCAAACAAGCGGAGGGAGTGGTGTGTTTGTTCTAACAACATTATTACAATAAGTTTGGGCTCGGTTCGCCGCCGCCTCGCGCCCTCGCCGCCGATCCGTGGATGTTCGCACGCCGTGGTCGAACCGCTCGATACCACTTTGCTAAATCTAAACTCTTTTATATTAATTCTTCCATAATTCTAGCTAAAATTGTTATGCAGAATGGTTTTCGTACATCGCACGATTTTCAGTTAAATCGAAATGCAAATTATCAATTCAAGTGGAATCTTTTTCTTAAAAAATACGAATATTATTAATTATTTATTTGGCAATATAACGTTTGATATACCTATACGAAACATTACCAATCTTTTGAACTTTTATTTTTTGTTTGTCTTCTCTTATCTCTAGAGTGTGTTGCCCCAATGGGGTAAATAAGTGATTCTTAAAATAAATAATATTATTATTTAGTAAAACTATTCCATAATATTATATTACATTATATTGCATTATATTGCATAAAAATATTAATTTTACCCATGCCTACTACTACTAATTTAATTTTGTAAGTTATCGTATAGCTAAGAAGAGGCTTTTCTCTAGATACGGTGGCTACCTATTGAGTTAACGGAAATAGTGTAAATGAGTGCTTGAGATGAAGACACTACAGTTTATATTACGTAATCTGCATACGTGGGTATGTGTTACCTACTAACTACCTGCTAGGTTCTCAAACCAGACGTAAAATCAGTCACACATCAAGTAGCTCTATACATCTAAACCTCTCCAATGTGTTATCTGTAAATTGCCCGAGCGGAATAATTGTCCTATCTGCGTCTGCAAGGATTAATGTAGGTATAATGGATTACCAATTGAATCGTTATGTAGAACATACGTAGTAATAGAGTTTCCGGGAACAGGCGTCGAGGCGTGGTACGAACAGCCGGGGGCAAGCGGGCCCCGCCCCGTATCATCTGCATGTCTTCCCAAACAACATTAGTAAATCAGATAGTAAACCGGTACGATTACCAGCTGCAATGCTCAATTAAATCGAATGCCTTGAAACTTAGTCTGCTTGATGTTTTCACCCAACAACTCAGCAGGAAAAAGGGTTTCGTGTGTGTTTACGTAACAAAAAAGAAAGAAATACAAAGAGTGGTGATTTTAAACGCATAATGGGAATTCTAATGACTGCAGCTTGTTTTTAAATTATGAAGTCGTGTTTTTAATTAAGACTATCATAGATAGAAAAGAATAAGCTTTTTTAAAAAAAATAGTTATTTATGAAAAAGTATCTGTAATCTAGTAGAATAATATTTCGTTAACTGCAAATTCAAGTCTTGGAATAAGCCAAGCCGATTGCCACCAAATTTGAGCAGTTCGAAAACTCCTAGACTACTCCTTCAATCTACTACGCCAGAACTAATCGTAGTTAATTAGGCATGTTAGGTATATCTAAATTAATCCCAAATACCTACTATATATTTGTGAGATCACGAGGCGAACACTAGTAGACATACAGTTTTACGTAGCACACGTTGGTACTATAAAGTATTCCCCGAGTATGAATATGATTAAAAGTTGTCGAGTTAAATGGTATTATGAACTACTAGGTACAATAGGCTTTAGCTTCTCTGTAACACAGTGTACTCGTTTGTCTTTGATACTAGACTATGAGCTGTGGAATTATAAATGTATACTGGAACAGTGCGGTGTTCACAATGGAGTTTCGTAATTCCCGCGCTTTGCCCATAAAACAATGGAGCGCATAATAGTTAATAAACTACACGCCGAACTATGAGGGATTATATTTGAGCTTAGTATAACAAACTCTGATTTTGTTAATCCAGCGGTTAGATAGAGCCACCAAAACAAAATAAATTACAATATAGGCTTTATAAACGATGGTAGAGCCGCTGTTTTCACGTTGACTGTGTAAGCCACACTGAAATTACCTCCATGCACTACTTTTTACTATGTACATATATCACACAAATAAAATGGTTTCGGTAATCGTTTTCTATGAATCAAATTAACTTTCTTCTTCGCATTTATTTTATTTCATGTTCATCCCTTAGAACTATTATTATTTAAGAGATCGTAGACGTAGTTCGGCGAGACAATGAAAAACAATGAACGAGTAAATCCAAACACAATGTGGAGGGAACAAAACAGAGTGGTTCTAATCCCGTTGCGGGCGTCGACAAAGGTGTAGATAGCGAGTTAGATCGTAGTGGAGTCGCCTTGGGGTCTGGCGTTGGCAGCGGCCATATTTGCCGCTCGAGTAGCGCTAAATGGGCGAGCGGCGGCGAGTGCGAAAAGCCTGTCACTCATTTCCCGAAAGTTAATAGGGCTTTTGTCGAGCTACCGGCCGCCACTTGTAATGCAATTAACTCCGACAATGGCGGTATCCTTAACGACTTAATTTTAAAGCCCTCGATTCCATTCACACTTTGTAAGATATCATTTGAGGGGTACGTTTTTGCTATCATATTCATAAGCTCTATTACTAAAAACGATGGTTGGTTTGATATTGAAATACTTTACATAACAGATATACCTATGTATGTATATTAAAATTAATCTCATCTAGAGACGTTGCCGCGATTTTCTTCAACGTTTTCTTCGTAATTTTCCGCGTGTTATCTTACGTTTGATAGATATAATAAACATACCAACTCCAATAGAGTTTGTCATTGATGTGTGTGCACAAAGGTGCCGCTAGTGTTGTGACCACCGAGACGACACAATGATGCGACCACCCGCAGTCCGAGAGCTCGGGTCCAGCACTTGTGCGTGTGAAGTCGAGTGGAAGTACCCATTTCGACATACACACCCAGACATATCATTCATAATTCAATGCTGTATTGACAGACAACATTTTTTTTCAATTCAAACGGTATCGGTTCAGTAGCGTGGTAATTGTTTGTTAGAAAGTGGGTCGCATCAATTGTCCGCAGATCTTTCATTATAATCTGTTATTGGATGCCAGTATACAACAGATTGAATTGTGCTGGCTTCCGAATAAACGGTTATTAAAAAATCTTTTGAGAATATTTTGCTGTAATACACTCGGGAGAATGAAATCGATTTCATTACAACATAATTTTAACATCTACCAGGGGCACAATAAAGTAACAATGGATATTTGCATAATTTTATTTTTAAATCTGGTATTGTTGTTTCATACTGTTTTAGATGTTATAAAGATACCTCAATACTATACCTACTCAATTGATACTTTAAACTAGGAAGGTAAGTAACTAAGTAGGTAATTAACTACGTAAGTAAGTAAATATGTAATATATGTACATACTTAGTATTTTATTTCACTATAAAAATGCTGGACATGGAATTAGATATCGGGAAATGATTAGGAGATGACATTACCTAGTTATTCACTCCGTGTTACCAACCTATATTACGGTATTATTTAAAATAATATAGAGTTTTACTCGTAGACAGCTTGTCAATAAACCAAAATCAAGTTTATGTGTTCGTATATTTGGTTATTTAACTTTGACCCCATATCAGGTATAGGTATACCTGATATGGTAGGAACTTGGTAGGTACCAAGTTAATAATTTACTTGTTTTCTTCTTCGATACAGATACAGACTAAATAAGTTAATTTCTGTATTTTCCACTGATAAGCAAGGTATTTCTTCATATCACACAATATTCTTATATCTATTTCTCAAAGTTATATTCGAAGTCGTCTGTTTGATCTATCCGTTACTTAGGGAAATGAATAACATATCTCTATTTTTTGCAATTATTGTTTCTTGATATTTATCGTTGATTGTTTAAAAATGATAAGAAACACAGTGCTTTGTCATAAACCGCCCGTGCTGTATCATAAACCGCTAACTCCCATATTCTTTTTAGGTATGGTTCAAGAACCGGCGAGCTAAATGGCGGAAGCAGAAACGTGAGGAGCAGGAGCGGCTGCGCAAGCTGCAGGAGGACCGGGCGTGCGGGCGCGCGCTGCTGCCCGCGCGGGCCGCGCGCGGTCTCTCGCCCGCCGCCCACGCGCCGCCCGCGCCGCCCACGCCACGCGCCTATACCGACGACTCCGATGACTCGGATCTAGAAGTAGCGTAAACGCTGAATACTGTATTACACAGGTCTTGGCACGATATGTTTTGGGGGCATTATCTTTTATACGATATAACGTAAGGTTGGTGTAGTGTAGTTTCATAGTGACTCATACTGCTAGATTAATAAACTCGTTTTATAAGCGGTTCGACACGTGAATTTGAGGTGCCATCTATACAGTTTTGGTTAACGGATTGAACAAATGCATAACTATGCTAGAAGTGAGTGTCGTGTTTTTAAAGTGAGTGCAAAGACTTCAATTTCATACGAAGAGTCAGGGCAGTAACGATGGATTTTGTAAATTATTAGTAAAAATAATTATGTTTAGCCATATATTTTAAACTTCAATATTATTCTGTATTTTATTTGGTATAAATATTATTTCATTGTAGGTATGTATATTGATGTTTAAGTTATCTTTTTTGTAATTAATTAATAGTACAGTATTTAATATTAAGTAGGAAAACATTTGCTGACTATATCCTGCTATGAATAAATTATCACAACTTTAAATGTATTCTATAAATTTAGGGCATAAATTATATGTGGTTTAAAGTAAAGGTGGTTATTAATTATTAACTTTGCTTTGGCTTAAATGATAGAAATCAAGATATTGTCTGATATTATCTATTTGCTTACCTCCCTGTCTAGAACTAGCTCTTAACTTATTACGCCGAAAATAGAAAACGTGTAGATAGTAATAACCAACAAGCTTTATTTAATAAGCGCGTAAGGAAGTTAATATCAGTAACAATTGTGGTAGATCGTTATTATTGCTGTTCACTCACCGCTATCTAAAAATAAGTGTAATATTAATAAATACATAAATATCTTGTTAAGAGAAAAAGGGAAAATTTTTAATAAATATCTGTTCCGGATTATATTACAAAAAATTTGGTTCTCTAAAATTACATTCATTTTATAGATACTCTAAAATGTACAACTACTAAATGTCATTATTATGATATCAACAAACTTTTCTTATTTAGTTGAATGCTTGCCTAAGCGTTAAGCTTATTGTAAAACTTTGTAATAGTTAAGTGCACAAAACTAACAATTTCATCTAAAAATATTTAAAAATTGCAACAACTTTAGAATGAAATCTTTAACTAATTATTTATATCTACTAACTTTTAGAACTATTACGATACATTCATCGTGAAAAGTAAAAAGAACGTTGTAAATAAAAAGTATACTAACATATATATTTATAATTCTCTATGTGATTATTATTTTAATATGTATGAACAAAGAATGCATATTGCATAATCTTAACACAATATACAATACTTAACACGAAAAAGCGCATTGCATATATACCTAAGAGATAACTTCCATTCTGCTGTTTTGAAGCAAAGTGGTAAAGTCTGGCCCTGGCCTCCCCACAAATAGTTTATTGCCAATTACAATATAATTATCATTAATTTTGCAATCATAAGCTTACGCAAGCCTGCTTAGCAACGCGCTTTACCTATAAAAAAAACAAGTAAACCTAAATACACATGGTTTATAAAACATGTGAGATTTGTTTATACTATTATTCATTTAAAAATACTATTATTCTTGTTTAATAAATTTATTCAGATGTTTTTCGACAAATTAAAATCAAGATCGTTTTAAGTGTTCTCCTATTATGTTTGTCCTTCTGAACATTTGCATGTGAAATACATACTTTGTCATACAAAATATTGCAATAATAATAAATAGTAACTATTTGGGTTATTTAATATAACGAATAAATGATATCCAGTACGAATACGTTTATTTTTTCTAATAACTAATACCATTATTATAGTTATTTAACAGGTGAGTTATTAAAAGTTATAATTTTTTTCATATTTGTAAGTATTTAAAAACGCGGCTTCTGGACTTTTAAATATATGATTACTTATAAATTAAAATGTCGTTTTGGTCGATTGTTGCAAAAGCGCGTTGAACTCTGTTCTTTACCAAATATGCCGTAGCGCTGGGTCTACGGCGTAACACGTGTGTAAATGGAAAGTCATTCATAGGTATGTGTATATTCATTTCATTTATGTATATTTCTTTGCTTATTAGAAGAAATATTTACTAGTTGATCCCCGCGGATTCACCCGCGATTAAAAAGTAAAAAATAAGACACATTTAAACATAACGGAAATCTTCCCGCGAAGGGGTCCGTATGCGCGTGAAGCGCACGCTGATGCTTTTTTTCAAAATTAAAGTGGCCTATATTTCGCCATAGACCTTCAGTTATTTTCCATTGATGGTCCGTCAAAATCGGTCCAGCCGTTTAGAAGATTACCTCTCCAAAACAAACAGACAGACAGACTAAAAAAATGTATTTTAGTTATAGGTATCATGTATACTTTCATATGCATTGAGTAAAAAGTTGTTACTTTGAAATCACAAAGAAACACTTCAATTTTATTTATTTATACAGGTTAAACCTTACTTTTGTTATTTCCTCATCATTGATCTCATTTTGTTTATAGTCACTAAGGAATATCTGGAGTATAACTCGTGGTTCTATAATAATGCGCAATAAGTAACATAATGGCTGTCGACAAATATTAACTACTGTTATGTAGTAAGATTCCACTCCGGTGAGACCACCGCCACACCCATTCTGCCGAATAACAACAGAGTTAAGCGCTACTGTGTTCTAGTTCGAAGACTATGGTAAGGGAGTCACAATTATTCGAAGCGTTCTAAGTAATCTTCAGAGGTACCAACGCATGTGGCTGGCTACAGATAGGACTGTATGACGAGGTAGGACTGATAAGATCGTGGATTGATTCGGTAATCACATCTGTATGTCCCTGGGTAGTTGCTACTTCGGAAAAACTGGGTTGGAATTGTTACTTAACACTAATTATGTGAAATAGATCTTACAAGATTATATTATCTTATCTGTATCATCGGCCCCTAACAAATAAAGCCAAATGCCTGGGTGCGATAATAACTCTTATATTATGTACACTATATAGATAACCTAACTACCTATGTAATGTTGAACTAGACTTCGGGGGCTATAGGTAGGCAACTGGATGTATCTTACATAATAGATGGGTTTATCCGTTAATTACGCACCAGATGTTTATTAATGATATCGTGATATTACTAATTCATGATAAGGATTGATTCAATTAAAATTAAATAAGGATGAATAATGAGGATGATTCAAGAGAGGATTAATGGTTATTCGCCGGCGTGTCGTCTATGCGTCCTCTGAGCTATATTACAATGACAGGTATCAATCGTCGCTGAATACAAATGAACCAGAAATCCAAGGTGAGTGATATGTCCTTGTGCATACCATCATTGTTGTATCACGAACTATGTCATCTACCAAATATAGATATAGTTAATGCATGCTTTTGATCACGTCTTCATTCACTTAATGACATCGTTACTATTAAATAAAACCATTATGATAAAATCACTGATCACGAGTATTGTAAAACATATAACGTGCATAATAATTGATAATTGTGAAATGATAGTCAAATAATGAAATAAAAACTCGAGATGAAAAATATTTGAAAAAATAAGGGAAGTTCTTAAAATACCTAATAACAGAAAAGTATTTCTTAATAGTACTTGAAATAAAAATGTACCAAATAATATGACATAAATATTTTTATTCAAACATTTACATAATAAAATAAACTTTCAATAGATTAAGAATTACTAAATACCACATGCGTATTTACAATTTGTAGTGAGTATAAGGGGGTATTCGTATATAGGTACGACTCTATACTACTGTTTATAAATTCAAAGCATACCCATACAGAACTCTTGTAAAATTACAATTACATCGATAATAATATATGTATATGTATCGAATTACATTACCTATAGGTAATTTATGTGTTATGAATAAATCCGGGACAAACAAGTAGCGATGCAAACTATAATTATTCGTAACATAAGAAATAAAAAATATATAATAACATAAATCAGTCACGTTATCATTATTTAAATATGATTAACTTATTCGAGTTTTGCAAAACTTTTACCCATATTTATTTTTATACTGCTGCTTAGCTTATACCCGGATATACGAGTATGTTATAGTATTTGGTTTTAATAGTAAGCTAATGGGTATGAATAAGCATACGCGTAAGGGTATGAGTAGGCTTGAGCGGTGCCGTAAGAAGCCACGTAGGCCGGGTAGTAGCCGTAGCTGCCGAGCAGGACTTGCGGCTTGGCAGCACCTTGCATGGCCAGCACCGCCAGCGCTACGAAGACGATCATCAACTGTAAGGAAGATATATCATAAAAATACACATGTAATGAATATTCTCAAAGCCCGCTTACATTTTGAAGTATAACGAGGCTTTAATATTTAAGGTTTTTAAGTTTTTTATTAAATCCAGGGTCTGGTACAATAAAGTCGGGAACCTTACAATAAACTAAAATAAACTACAAACAAAATATAACTAAATATGTAAAATATAATAAAATAAAAAACTTATTTGAACTTAAAAGGAAATAAAAGTTAAAATACATTTACATTTATTGATACTTGTAATAAACTATTCTTATTATTTATTATTACTATTTATTTTATTATATATTTTTGTTAATTATTATTATACGTCGAATAGCTATAGTTCCACTAGATTATAATTCATGTCTTTAGTTAAAAAATCTACTGGAGTACATGCTCTACTATCAATCCCTATTCTAAATGTAGGTAGGTATTTCACTACCTAAGTTTAATAATAAAATAAGAAGCAATAGTTATATAATAGTGTATTTATATAAAATAATATATGTAAGTTAGAAACTCAAAATATCCTTATTGTAACTTTCACAACTTAAACAACGTGCTAAATTTAAGATTCTTCGAAACATTGCTCAGGCTTGACGGTATTTAAAAATAGCTAACTATAACTCCGAGCAGTTAATAGGCTTGGTAGGTCAGATATCTCTTTGCCTACAACGAACATATTTGACCTAAAGAAATTTATATGCATATTTTTATTATGTATGTAGTTATTTGGACTAAAGGAAGCATTTGAGGAGAATATTTTAAATAATATATTTTTTTAATAGAAATATAATTAATTTCAGATAATAAATCGAAAAATAAAACAGCATAAAGTTTTGTCACTTACCAATTTAAACATGACGTAATTCGAGTAGAGCCGCACAGGTAAACAACAAGGCCTGGTCTAGGAGAGCGCTAGACGGGAATGCTGCCGACGTTTGAGACTGTATTGTCCGTAACCCGTAATCCTTTAACTTATATAGGTTGACTGAGTCGCGACGTTCCGTGATTTGAAATATAATGATCCTAACCCATCGTTTCGTTCAATGATACCGGACATAAAACGATATAGGTAACAATGTCACATTAAGCTAAGAGTTCTCGTCATTTCCATATTGAACCCGGATTAAACAGTAACAATAGATGCATAAACGTTTCGGCACGCGAAAACAATTTAGCGTCTAGGTTATTGTTTAACTTGGTTTCTTTCATTTAAGTTTTTAAATAGGTATGTGCTACCAAAATGTAGGTATTTACTATGAATTGAAGCAGACGTCCATTCTTATATAATATTGATTAATTATGTAGCGTATGTAACTTACTCGAAACATCAAGCTACATTTAATAATATAAATTATTATTAAGTAACTATAAGCAAGTAAACAGGATGAAATATTTGCTTTTGTTATTTAATTGTACTTGTATTAGGTAATATAAACCAATACCCTACATTTAAAACTGACACAGAAATCTTAACAATATTTATTTCGTAGCTACCCTTTCCACGCTTATTAGGTTGAAGACTTACAAGGGGTAAGTAATTACGATATAAGTATTAAAGGTTTCGTTTTTATGACTTCGCCTGTAGATAATTTAAGTAGTCATGTAAGAAATGTTTTCAGTTGTATTATTTGTCATAATAAAATTTTCCAGACTTGATCACAGGTAAGGACATTATCAGATTATCGTCTTAAAAATTCTTCGCGCGGATTCCATTCAGGCTTTTAGTGTAGGTATAGGCCCACGGATTGTGACTTAAATGTGGCAAGGGAAGTAAAGAATGTCGTCTAAGCAATTGGGTTGATGAACTAGATTATAGAAGAAACGACTGGAAACCACTAGATTCAGAGAGCTACCTAGCTCTCTGAGGGCCCTAATAATGTAGTACCTACTAATTGAAGTAGCGCAAGTAGCGGCACCCAGGCCCCTCTTTTCTACTAGGCACAATGGGCACTTGCCCAGGGCCCCACGATCGAGGGGGCCCTGTAGGCCTGACAAGTCACCGACAAAGTAGCGCGTAGCAGCAAGCAAGAACGAACAGGAGTTTATAAATTGATTTACTCAGTATATAGTTTTAATACTGGAAAACCTCATAAATCAAACAAAATAGTGACCTGCCAAGGACAAATGGGACACCATTACTCTTGTATGCCCAAGGCCCCTTAAGGGGTAAAGACGGCTCTGGCGACAACCTAACTTCGGCAGTAGACATAGAAGGATTACATAGATATAGATTCTAGGTATGATGTAAGTAGGTACGTATCTATATTATGTCGTTGTGGTATACTCGTAGTATTAGTATTAGTTAGTAGATTTTATTTTATGCTTATGACAATCTAATATAATTATAGAATTAATACTTAAATTACAATTGATATAAAATTTATTTCATTCTACTTCATATCATTCTAAATTGTATTTAAAGAAATTCTACTTAAATTTAAAGCAGACTAAACAGTGTTATCTCCACAAAGCAAACTAGGTACTTAAATGTTAGTGCAATTCGCTCACGGTAAACTTGAACATACGAGTATAGTTAGGCACTCACGCACTTAAATTTTTGTTTACTATTAGTTGAATAAACAGCAAAATATATTAAAGTATGTAATTTAGTCATTTATTAAAGTTGTAACCACTTAAATCCTTATTCAATATTTATAATTCTCTATTTTCATGTATACTAGATTACCGAGATATATCTTATCGCAACACCTACCTAGCTGTAGCACTAGCGAGCCGCTCGTGTCCTAATAATTGAAACGATGCCTTAAAACAGTAGCGTTAACGCTGTAGTATTTTGGTTTGAAAGTTGTGGTGAGGGAGAGACAACTTTGTTCTCAAGAGTAACAACGCATTTGTCACCAACCTCAGATAAAACTGTAATCTTATCAGAGTATTATGAATGATTTCCATGGGTGGTAGAGATCAGGTGGTCTGCAAGCTCGTTTGCTATTTCCATATTTAAAAAAATTCTATAGGTACATAAAAAATTAACAAAATAAGATCTTCAAAGAAATTTGTATCAAAATTTTATTAATCATCATCTACTTTCTGTCGCATGTTGCGTTTAGGATTGGTGAATTTCCGCTTCTTGAACTCTACGGGCCCATCTCCTAGCGAATCGACGCGCTTTTCTTTGAACTGGATTTTTTCCGGCTCCAACACCACTGGTGGCACAATCTCCTTTACTTTTGGCAGTTGAAGATCGATGTTTTGAGCGGTTCTAGAAATAAGAACCCTCTATTAAAATATTTTTAAATACAATTGAAATGCAGTCTTTGTTATAGGTACAAGCCACACAAGGATAGATGATAGACAGATAATACAATAAGTGGTATATATGTTTTTCATTACAATTATTGACATCTCAGTAAACTTTCTCGGTTTGGGTTTTACTTATTTGGTTATTCACTGGGTATATGTCCTGTAAATATACCGCGAATAAATAAAAACCTTGATAGAAACTGTGAATGTGGAACGGTAATTTGTATACATTTTGTAGAAACGAAACATTAATAGCTGCTCTACATAATACTTTTATTGCTTAAAGATATAAATTTCATACTCATTAACTACAGGTTTCCATGACCCATATGGTTTGGTGGCTCTCGGAGCTGGACCAAACGTTGCATCTATCTTAGAGGCAGGTGGTTCTTTCTTCACAGCTAACTCTTTCATCTGCTCCCGAGCAATATGAGCCTTTACTTCAATCTTGGCTTCTTTCTCCTTTTGCTTTCTGAAAAATAATAGAAAAACTAAAATATCAAGCTATTACTGATTAGTAGTAGTTTTTACCTTTGGACATGGAACTCTAATAATAAAATTAGACATGATTTTAGAAAAGTCAAATAATGTATGTATGTGAACAATCACTATCACTTTATCGTATAAAACAAATTTCCTTTGTCTGTCCCTATATCCCTATGTATGCTTAAATCTTTAGAACTACGCAACGGATTTTGATGCGTTTTTTTTAATAGATAGAATGATTGAAGAGGAAGGTTTATGTGTAATTTAACGCATGCGAAGCCACGGGCAAAAGCTAGTATAAGATAAAATGACTATTACTTCAACTTTTTTGCTTTCTTTTCTGATTCTTGTTCTTTTAGTTTGTTTTTCTCTTGATCAGCGACTGATAAATAATCATCAGGGGGATCCCAGGTTGTCTCTGAAAAATAGGATATGAAAAACGTTACATACACTTTTAACACTTTATAATCTACCAAAGTAGAATTTCCTTCTGTGTCCTAGGAGCCATGGACACACAAAGACGCTTAGACCTAGAACAGAAATCTAAATTCATCATTCAGATATCTATCTTTCTGGCCAGGAATCGAACCTAAGACCTACTGCGTGGCAGACCGGTATTCCCTGTGACCTCTCTATCACATGGCTCGAATAAAAATATATAATATTATATTACACAATTAAAAGGAGCAGAACAATACATGCATAAATACCATTTGTTTCTGTATTCCAGAAGTAACATTTCCCATCATCGGACTTCACTTCATGCCAAAGTGGTTTTTTCTTGACTTCCGGTGCACTGGAGACAACTATATTTTTACTGTTACTGCCACTCTGCTCCAGCATCTCATTGATGCTCTAAAACACAATACATTATTTACATATGTACATATTGGTAAACAAAAACTTTGTCACAAGGTTAAATTACCATAATATGGAGAAAAATTCACTTAATAGTTGTTATTCAGTATTCGTTACTGCAAGCTTATCTTTACATGTATTATTTATGTCTAAAAGATTTGTTTATATAAAGAAGTTAAAGATGTAGCAAGAATGGCAATTGTGGATTGCCTCATTCATAGGAAATCAAAGAATCAAATGCAATAATAAACGCAAGATGAGATTATCATAGCTATTACTAAATTGACTCTATTTTAATTTATTTTAAATAATCTGATTATTTTTACTTTGGAAGTAAGGTCGGCATTATTCTGTACATCTTTGAGGTATGCGCTCATTGCTGCTGCTTCCATTTTTTTCATATCATCATCAATTTTTTCTTTCTGTTTGAACTCTTTGGCACTCTTCTTGCTGAGCTGTGATATATGTTTCTGGACATTTTCCTTATGACGCTTTCCATTCTCGTGAAAGGAAATTGACTGAAAACCACACGCTTATTAAATAAAAATTAATTAAATGTAATTAAACATAATGATGTTGTCGTAACATTAAAAATCTGTGGCAGATTTAGACATTTACTGCCAGTAGACTATTGAAATTTATTCGTTCCAGCCAACATCTGCAAATCTGTACTTTAGATTTGAGCCACACATCTGCCAAATCTGCAGACATCTGCCAAATCAGTAAATCAAGATTTGCTACCCCTAAATGTAATGAAAATAGGCCATAAAGATGATGACTCCAAAAGTTGACAAAAAAGGTTGTTTAAAATAAATCTACCACCCTAGCCTACTCAGCCTAGTGGTAAATTTGTCACTGCTAAAAACACTATAGTTTTGAAGATATTAATGGTTTTGAAAAATCAAATGTTACTATTAATGTTACTAATACTGCTCATGACTATGTAACTTATTGAATGATAAAATATAAATGAAACAAATAATTAAAACAATGTTTTAATAACTTCTATCTTTCAAAATTGTTTGTTTTTTTATTGAAATTCCAGATATAGAAGCAGGCCTCATAGTCCTCCTTAATTCAACATCTATTCCTGCCTTATAACACCAATGTCCAGCATTGTTGTATTCTTATGTGAAGAGTGTGGTAAGGAGGGTTTTGCTTCATGCACATGGCTGAACTTAGGTAGTGCTAATTCAATTTGAACTTGATTATAAATGTCCATGGGCAGCTGTTACCACTTAAGATCATAATCATTTGCTACATCTGTAATTTAAACAAAAATGAGTTGCTACTCCTGAGTACTGACTTGGAACGCCTTAGAATACCATGTGCAAGCGTGGCGATAGCGCCATTGCTTCGAACGAAGATTTCTA
>DWPV01001958.1:0-18638 GCA_018251915.1 Urbanus proteus proteus
TAAATTTCCTATAACTATTTATCAACTATTAAATCATTTTATTTCTTAATTACTATAAAGTTACACAGTTACAAATAAGATAAGAAAACAAACAATAATTATCAATAAACCTAATTACGTGAGGTCGTCCCGCACAATTACGCTAATGCACCGATCAGATAAGCTGTGAACAGTTAGTGCCAGTTCACAGCGTAAACCTTAATCCGTTTATTCGATTTCACAAGACAGAACAGAAGCCTATTATACAAATTGTATCATATACCTACCTATCAGACTCTACCATATGTAGCGAGATAATAAGGGAGCGAACTATAAAATAAATTAAATTATTACCACCCCCAGCGTCCAATCATAGAATGTGAAATAAGTAAAAAAAAAAGAAAGTGTCTTAAGGCAGACACTTAAGAAAAAAAGGAAAATTGTTCATGAAAGTAAAAAAAAATTTAAAAAAAAAAATTTACGCGTCGAATAGATAACCTCTCTTCCTTTGGGAAGTCGGTTAAAAAGAGAAAAGTTTTTGTACCTTTATAGCGTGTGATTTAAAATACTAACTACAATTAAATCAATGATAGGATATACTTCATCCAGAAACCTTTACAAGGACGTGTGAACCCGTGAAGGACAGCAACAACAAGTGCACACTGACATGACTTTAGGAAACAGGATCAAAGTGCACTTACTGCACACTTAATTTCTTAAACCTCTAGCATGCTCGAGTGACAAAACGTGACAAAGACAATTGCCAATATACGATGAGAAACGGTTTCTTCGGTAGGTAGAGTATTTATACTTGAAACACAAGTGTGCAAGGCCTTACACACGTGCTTTCATTCATTTTCTCACCCGTGGGCGAGCATGTGGGAGTTCCAATAAATACTGACAACTTTTTTATTGCTTACACGTGTTAAAGTCGTATGAACACTAACGCTATAATCATGATAACAATATTATGTAGTCTGAATGCGTATTACGATGTGGGCAGTAATAAGTTAGGCACACGTGTGCGTCGTTTGCTTTATGTTAATAATTGTAATAGTTAGCATCATCATCACTAATAAACTTCCCACTACGGTTGCTCTCCGACCAGGTAGAATGACCTGAAGAAGACGGCAGGAAACCGTTGGATTTAAAGGATTCAGGACCGATCAGAATGGCGCAGGTCATGGAAGGCCTATGTGCAGCGCGGACTTTTAAGGCTGAAAATTACTGATCTCTTAGCATGCATGTTAGCATGACAAAGTGTATCACATTGGTCTCTTGCAGATTGATATTCTTATTTTGCAAGAATTTGAAAATATTCTTACAGAATTCTTACCTTAGCATGTGTTCAGCATTTGGAGCAAGTAATAGTTTCATACGCACATAATTTAGCAAAGTCAGAAGTGCGCCTGGGATTCAAATCCCGGATCCATAAAGAGAGAAGCGACTATTAAAGCCAATAGTCTACTTACTGCATACTTATAACAATATATATATTTAATGGATAAGACTAATATAAGTATTATGTAGTCTTAATGCATACCACCGCGTGGGCAGTCATAAGTTAGACACGTGTGTCGTTCGCTTTATGTTAATATAATTTGCAATAGAGCGATGTATTTAATTAAACAGGTCGGAACGTCCGCATCGACCAAGTAGTGAGGATTCAACGATATCTATTTGATTACACGTGGATTATTATCTATTTGAATTACACGTGGATTACGCATTACAGTTAACTTAAACTACAATTAGATACTAAGGGGTGATTTCGAAACTCAACTTCCTAAGCAGGGAGTCTGAGGTACTAATGTTAGGCGCATCTCTGATTTTTCAAAATTCGAAATTTGTCGATTGCCCCAAAATGGCGAAGGATGACATCATATGGGAAACTACACTTATAAGAGTTCTTTAAAAAGCTCAAGGATGTGTGAATCCGAATTTGGACAGCGCAGTAGATGATGACCTGAATCCCTTTAATAGGAAATAGAGCCAATCTTGATTAAAATCGCAAATTTCAGGCAAAGTACGATTGTTGATTGTTGACAGTTGCGAGATTAGCTCATTTAAAGTACCTTTGTATCGGAGTCGATTTAAATTATTTCGTGCGGGAAATTTTATTTTAAAAGATATTTAGTAAGTAAATGTAAAATAAGGAAGTGTATTTCCATTACAGGTGGGAATAGATAGATCGGTCGCAGCTGTGAGATTGGCTCATTAGCGGCGATTCGTATCGCTCGGAGCGAGAAGCGCTAGACCGCGTTATTTGGAGCGCTGACGAAATACTCTTCGTACATAACACTGATTATATTTAGTTTATGTAATGGAAGTACCAGGAAGCGCACATGCAGTCGACCTGATCTTATGTCAATTACGTGGTTATCAAGGTACTGATCGGCACACGATACGAAATGGGACGATAATGTGCCCACAATCAATCACATGCGTTGGTTTCCCAAAAGATTGGTCACAAAAGATTCGATACCAAATATGGCAAAAATGTGCCCACAGTCAATTTTACATGAGTTGGTAAGATTAGGTTAGAATGCCTCACATTGGTATTTCTGTGTTATGGTTGCGACCTGGAACCCAGCAGTGTACAGTGCACAGCACTTGTACATTGGTTATGGAAAGCAATGGTAGGTGACGGTGGTGTTACATTACTTAAACTTCTTAGAGTTTTACTGTTATAAATTACGTTATATATAACATTATGTAATAAAATTAAATCACTTTCTATCTTAACAGATCATGTCGATCAAATCATAAAAACAATATTTTCTGGCGAGGCGAGATAAGCATCAAGATTTGCAGAGCATTGTAAGATTAGATATTCGTACATTGTGTACGATTTCTGATATTAGGTAACTCATGGGTAAATCCGACGTTTTTGATTTAGAAAACGATATTCACTCATTGGAATACTTATAATATGCTGCGTCGCGGGTATTAGATACACGCAAAGACAAGGTAGAGGTCAAAGGCGGTAGAGACTTTTGTGGTTCGACTCCGGCGGCAACTCCGTCACGTCTATTTTTACTAAATAACAGCAGTATTAAGCGCTGCTGTATTCTGGTTTGACGGATGTGGTAAGGGAGACATAATTATCCTTAGGCGTTCCAACATGGTCGTCAGCGGTACCAAAGCATTTGTGGCGGACTTTAGGAAGGAGTTTAATCTTATCTGAGGTTCATTACAGATGTCCATGGGCATGTCCTTATTTTAACATAAATCTTATTTCATCATTTAGATATTTCTTCTTCTCAAAGGCGCACGACCGCTCCGTCTCGAAGATCATCACAAAAAAGACATCAATAGAAATATTTATTTTCTTATATATCACTATTGATTCAACATCTTCGTATCGATTTGTTATGGCATGATAAATGAGGAAGGAATCGCCACTGCCACGCAGTCGAGCACGACAAATCTGTAATCATCATTTATTCATTTCCATAGAATCTACAAGGCGTATTTTATTGCTATTATTGTACTTGATCGGAATAGCAATAACAACATTGCATTGATTTACAATTATCTTTGGTATAAGAATGCAATCTAGAGTTGACAAAGGCGTGTTGGATTACCTAATTCGGCGAATAATTCCATCGAGATATTTGTTGACTTCGTCTAAGCTTAACTACTGTACTATATTTTATTACTGTACTATATTATATTGTGTGTATTATATTTATTGTAACCTTTATTTATTTATGTAATTTACGCTTCATTATGTAAGTATTTGGTTTTAGCTTGTACCGTAGTTACTATTACGTATCCGTTACTCCCTGGAAAGTGATATCGTTAAATTTTCTCTCTTTGAGTAAAAGTTCCGTTGAAATCGGTTTAGAAAAGATGTACTATTTCTCATGCTGTGTATGCACATGATATTGATATACTTACGAGTATGACCAGTATGTATAAATGACCTTATTTTGAAGTTACAGACAGACGTTTCGATTACATTTATTCGTGTAGACTGTAGATGATTCAGCCCCAGTTATCTACGGTTCCACCTCAAATGAGATCTTGCCGTTGACCGCACAGGTTGCTACGTAGACCGTATCGAACATGTAATTGTGAGTTATTTATAGATTTTTGTGTCGTATCGATTTGACATTGGTATAACTTGGTCCAATAAAGATTCTAGTCCAAAATATGTGAGCGACATACGTGTGCCTAAAACAGTTATGGACCGCTGTTATGGATTATATTTTTATTGAACCAAGTTTTATGTTAACGAAGATAACATAAATAAAACGTTTTTACTATGATTAGGTTTATACTTAACCATTTGCTAAAAGTATGATCCTTACTTCATAAGTTTATAAGTTCTTTTCTTATGAAATTTAAATTCGGTTAATTTTATTTTACCAATGATTTTTAGTCTAGAAGGACTGATTGTAGAGCAAAAGTAATAAAGGTGAGGATAGGTTACGTTAGAACTGCGAACTCGATACTAATCACGTCTTTACGATCGTAAGTTTTCCACTCGGCTATAGACGCTGAAAGTGATTTTTCTTACTTACTATAAATAGAATGCATCCAACACTATTTCTATTGTCCTCAAAACAAAAGCGGGTCAAGGTTCAGCGTTTAACTAGCATCCGTTCTAGCTAATGTTGTTCCTACCAACACAATGGCGTCTCGGATGCAACATTCTTGCAGTTTCATTTCTTCACACAAAGCTTGTAGGTACTCATTAACACAATGCAACTGCATTTGACACGAGGCTTTTTGCACGGCTCTTGAACGCCGGATCGCGGCCAAATGGGTCAAAGCCAATGAACGAGTTTTGGATGCGGACTAAACGCCGCAAGCCAGCGTGAAATCTTTTGTGAAATGTGAACATGTGGTGTGAAAAATTCAATGTCCATGAAATCTTTGTACATCACTGCCACAGCTAGTTCTGCCTAATAAATAACTGCACACAGTTAAGCGCTGTTGTGTTGTTTGTCATAAGCGATGTATTAAAATCGGTAGAAAAAAGTAAGCAATGTTAAAATAACTCATAACTTTTTAAACAGTATGATGGTAACTAATGAGTAACCGAGTTTATTTAATCGATACTTCAATAAACATCACACGACATCCAAGTCGATAGGTCGATAAGACATGTAGGTATTCCATTCCCCGAACCTTTTCAGCCGACAGTTGTCGATAAGCGCTCTGACCTTCATTAATGTTTCAGGTTCATTAAATATGTAGGGTCGTGCCCAGGACACAGCTGTTTTAGTGCAATGGCTGCAACTATTTTTATTGGCCTACTGGGCATGGGCAATAGATATGTCTTCACAATTAAGGGAAGGCATATATCACGCTGCTTTAATGCCGATTAAACAGGGAGGTAAGAATCATACTACTATAAACACGCGCGAAAGGAAAAGCGCCCTTAGAATACTGACAAGGTTTCCCAATAGTGTCTACAATCGGGTCGATATGTATGGAAGTATGGTTTTACATACCTAATATTAAATGACTAAAATTTAGTTTTTTTTTCTTTTTTTTTGGTTGTCCTAATATTAAGTTATTAGGGGTTAACTGACAGAATGACAGAATGCCATTAGGAATTAAGTTCACCCTTTGTTACACTTATAATTGTTTCAAAAATAATAAATAAAAGCCTGAATTCAAATCAGTTCGTTTCACCGAATTGTTTTTAAATACCTAACTTAAAAAAAAAAAAACTACTGTATAAAATGAGAATGGTTCCCGTTTGCCATAAGACTCGTTGACATCAAGTAGCGCTCTCCACAACTTTCTAAGAGGGACTTTACAACCCACGACAGAGGACGCCTGGAGCAGAGGCCCACTTTGAACAAGAAAAATAATTATACCTTCTGAATGTACATACATACCTCATAACCTTATATTATATACTAACATAATTAATTGTCAACACATGTCGAGGCTACAATTTGTTGATTAATGGATATCCAATTAAGGACATCCATATGGACATAATTGAGGCCGTATTTTAATTATGTCCTAAAAATATCTTGTAGCTATTGTGTTAGGTGGCAAAAAGCTTTATCATGGCTTAGTGTAGTTATGAAGGTGACATGTACCTACAATTGTAACATGTTTCTATGGTGACTTTATATAGAGGCATTTGAATGTAAGTTACTGTTCTTGTATATTAAGAATTGTCTGAAGGTAAATAATATGCTGCAAATTGGAATAATGTATCAAACTTTGGAAAAGTTGGATAATTTTAAATTCAGGATTATGGTTGAAGATACTAATTATGCGTTAGAAAATTGGACCCATGGCTAAAACGATCCTCTATATTTAATGCACTTTATATTTTAATTTAATCATAATACCTATGCAAATAAATAAATGAATCTGCCTACATCAATAACCTTAACAAGTCACAAGGACCTATGTTGCAAGCCCACCTCAATCGACGCACACCGCGGAAGAAGTCAGACATATTCATTCATATATTACCATAACGACACCTTTCATTAACCGCTTACTGCTTCATCGATAATTGCTATAGGTAATTAAACCGGCCTTCGAGTTGTTTTAGTAATTGTTGTCGTAACCCTATATGAGCGGGCCGAGTGCCTAAGCCCTTTGAAGGATTGTGACTCAAGGGACAAAAGCTTAATGACTGTACGTTCAATGGATATTTATTTATCAAGCAATTAAGGTAGTGTTACTTGTTTCTAGATATACTCATGAATGTACTAACTACCTATAGTTACTTATTTCTGAGTTTAAAAAAGGTTCACTCACCGCATAAATTAGATATATCGCAAAAAATATGGGCCTACGCAAGGATTTCCGGTGTCGTGGGTGTCATGGACCAACACTATTACTCAAACCCAGAATAGAAATCTACATTTATCATTTATTGTTGTCTGAAATCCACCGTGAAGAAGCCGATATTACGGTGAATCCAGAACGCGGGTCAAAGCTAACTACATAAAACCTTAAAAATGAATGTTCTTATCCTTTTTGTAAAGAGAAAAATATTACAATATTCACGACACATATACTTTGTGTTATCTATTCTGTATTTTTTATACAACGAACATCGCACATATGTACTCACATATACAACACAAGCAGCGGTCTCCGAGTTCCATAGCCAAATAAACAAACACAGACGTCTCTATTTATAGTCACCAACAATGGCTTATAAACAAAGGCATATGACCGTTATGGGTTCCGTCTGGGGGTTGATTGCGTAGCGTAGGGGAGTCAATATTGATTTCATATCTGGACAGGAATTTCCAGTGGTATATGAATCATGGGGACTTATAATGTTGGTCGTTTAATTTTGTTGATATTTTTAACCTTCATTGTTAATGTCGATTATAGTTTTACTAGCTTTTGCCCGCGGCTTCGCACGCATTAAATCACATATAAACCTTCCTCTTCGATCACTCTATCTATTAAAAAAAACCGCATCGAAATACGTTGAGTAGTTTTAAAGATTTAAGCATACATAGGGACATAGGGACAGAGAAAGCGACTTTGTTTTATACTATGTAATGATGGTTTAGAAGTTTATTTTCTTTACCACTTACACACCCTTAAACCAGATTACAGCATCCCATACTCTTCTTGTCGGTCACATCGCTCATAGGACGGAAAAGAAAAGTTCTGGATAGGCGACCACGTTTAGGCTAAAAGTGCTCGTCCGGGTTATTAACTAAATAATCACATAAACAGTAAATCACATTTGTTTAGTGCCGAAGGGAAGACTGGCGAACAATAAAGTTATTGGACCGTACTGTGTTAAACGAAGCTGTCTTGGATTTCACGAAATGAGGTAATTTTCGCGTTTGAGGTTACAGTCGGCGCCGGTTATGAGGAACAATTTCCTAATTAACATTTCAGTTTTGTTTTCAACAATAAATCATTCTTATTAATATGTTTAGGTTAAGTTTTATATTTAAGTTTAGTTAATACTTCCAGTGTAACTAATAATAATAAATAATTTATGAATAAAAAATCATTGAAATGACTATTTTCGTCATGATGTAACTGAAGGTATGTGATACCATAAATATGTCTGTGGTTATACCTATTATTTATATGATCATAACTTATCTGAATATAATTAACATTTAATAAAACTAGTAAGCAACATTTTCTCTTAACTTTTATCCATATTATATCAAATTTCTACAATTCCTTTATACGAATAACAAAACCTACGTACACCTATATGCTGCTCAAACAATGTTTCTCGCCGCATCCTTGCAAAACCTCGCGAGTCGCGAGTTTCATAACGCGGTATGGTGGAGTGTTGACCCGCGGTAATTACGCCGGCGCCGGCCGCGGTAACAATTGCACGGAAATTATTTATAGCGGAACAGAGTCAAAACACGATCGTTTACAGATCTAAACACCAAATCTACGAATGATCAAAACGTTGCATCCTTGTAAAACGTCGAGAGTCGCCAGTTTCATAACACGCGGCAAGGTGGAGTGTTGACCCGCGGTAATTACGCCGTCGCCGGCTGCAGCGGTAACAATTGCACGGAAATTATTTTTAGCGGAACTGAGTCAAAGGTCGATGGTCGAGTGGAACAAAGGAGAGCCGCGGATCGCGAGTGACGTGACACCATAATCTTGATATGACGCGCTGTCTAAAAGAAAACTTGAATTTTCGGTAGCGTCTATTACCCTTTTGATTTTTACTTCTAGATCTGGTTGAAATCTTTCTCATAATAGAGTGTTTTTATGTAGCCTCCGCGCATGTTCTGCGTGTGTTGGTGATAGTTGCAGGTGTTGATGATAAACAGCAAGTCACGATTACCCATCTTCTTCTGGATCTTCTGATATCCACGGGAAGACACGCTCTATTCAAGGCTGACACAAAGCACCACAAATAAATAAGAAAAAAAACAGTAAAGTGAAATTCCAGACGACTGGACGAATTGATAAAAAAAAGAATCAATCCAGCCGTTTGAGAGCTGAATATCTATATAATAGCTTTTATTCCCAAGATGAAGTCCATTGTAAAATATACAAAGAAATTCTACAGTCAAATCGGCTGGAAACTACTGCTTGTTATTGAAATTTTCTTGAAATACGACTGTAGCGCAACCTCAAAGTTCCACATGAATAAACATCGCTAAGGTTTCTTTGCCGCCGCCAAATAAATAGTGTTGCATTCTTGTGAAGTTGCTTTATATTTCCGTGCATTTTATTCTACGGCTATAAGTACGAGTATGCAGCCTAAAATTGTTGTACCCCAGATTTTACCCTCACGAATTGTCGTTTGTATACCCTAACAAAAAACTGAAACGCAACTCTTTTGTTTTAACCGACTTTAAATTCTTGTTATGTTAAAGAAAATGTAACAGAAAAAACATTTTTACTAACAAACCTTTTAACGAAATATACAAGGGAATTAACTAGTACACATACTATACAGATAATTTTAATAAATAAATCGTTTTGAATTCTACAGATACTTTTGGAAGGTTACTGGATCATTCCGTAAATTGTATCCGATACTTGGGTGTAATGAACTCAGATGACATTAAAATTAGGAAGCAGAAATAAATAATGTCATTGAAAGCAGTAGAATTTCTATTAATCTTTAGCTTATTTATTATAAAGTGTGACCTTCAGATTCAGTAAAAGAAAAGTACTTACAAAAACCTATACATTATTTATCGATACAAATATGTATAAGCCTAGATCGCTTGACGACTTTATATGCGCATAATGATCATATATCTGTCAATCTTTAGTGTAAACAACTTGGAGGAATAATTCTTGTTGACGTGTGATTGTTACCATTTCTGTTGCATTAATGACGATAACGAATTCCATGTCTATGCTTTATTCAGCATTTTCCTTTTGCTATTTTGTTATTTATTTGTTTACTTATATATTTGTTATTTAGTTGTATTCTATGTTTTATCTTTACAAAATAAACAAAGTGCGTTTTTAATATTACTTTCTATTTACGTTCCTAGATTTTAATTTATAACTTCCTCACAGCGGTGTACATATTTGCAGATTGTTCGCATTTCACACATTCTACGATGCGCATTGATATGACAAATTTAAAATCAACAGCGCCAATAGTGTCGGCCTTTAAGGTGTGGTCACTAGGCTTATGAAGATATCTGGGGCTTCAACTTTGGCTCGGCAGATTCTCATGGAGATGTTCCCAGTTCAGATCTTTACTGATAATGATTGATTTAAAATATAACATTAATCATTTTAAATGAAAAGACAAAAAATACTAACACCACTACAAATTTAGTGACGGGTAATTTGATAATTGTCGTTGTCTCAAAGAGGGCGAGATTATAACGCACCTATGTAGATTTCTATTAGTATTTTAGCGCATAATACCGTTACAGTTACTGACCTGTCCATACGCAAGCACAGTAGCGTTGTACCCATCGAGGGCGGCTTCCACCAGCTTTCTGACGCAGGTGTCGTAGAGGTCCTGCTGGGCGGCGGTGGGCTCGAAGGCGAAGTCGAAGGTAAAGGTCCGCTCGGAGCCAAGCGCCACGCCGCCCTCGCCCGCGGGGCCGCCTGCGCGTGCGCATATACCGCACCCCTCGAGCATCTCGCCCGGTGTTTGGGGCCTGATCCTGGAAAAAATAAATATGGTTAGGATTATACGAGAAAGTTTAGGGATGTACATCTAGTTGAAGGTTAATGAGAGAGAAACGAGAGGGAATGAAAGCAAGAGGAATAGAATTGATACAGTCATCTCTACTTGTGCGATGATTTCTATAACTTTTGAGGTAACAAATGAACATGGAGTTAATTTCATGATAAGTGGTCACGGGAGCTCTACAGACGTCTAAAATAAAAACCAATTAGAAAGGGTCTAGTAAGGGGCGTTGCTACATCGAAAATAAATAATGTCTCGAGCAAGACAAGTATCTGGCGTTATAAAAAATAAATAGGAAAATCATTGAACAATAACTAAAATTACAATGTGATTCAAATGTAAATTCGAAGCAGATGCAATAAAACACAGTGGCTATCAGAGTACCGTTACGACCACCTGTTTAGCCGTCGCAGCGGATGTCGTGTACTGTTTATTATTAATCTTAAAATTAAAATACGCTTTCTACACACATAGCCCCACAGTAGGATTGTTTCCTGTGTCAAACAGTTGTGCGATAGTTGTAAATATCAACCTTTTCAAATTTATTCGTTTATCGATTATATTTATGTAGACAATAAAGGAATATAGCCCAATTTATTGACATAATTGTATTAAGTTGATAAGTTTTAAATGTACCAATCTATAAATTATAACTCCTCGTTTATGGACGATACCAAATACTGGAGCACTCCAAGCACTATAATTATTGGTCATAAAAGGAACGCGAAGCTGATCTATCTATTGCAATTAAGATAAAACATAATAATTACATTATCAAATATCTTGAAGAAGATTGAAGAAAATAACATCGATAAAACTCTACGCTGTTAATCTTCGATGAGAATCATAAAGTTGATAATTTGGAGAGGCTAGTTGAAAGAAACCCATCCGAGAGGAGCCGTAAAGCGAATAAAGTAGGGTAATAACGTTTATAAATAACACGTGTGGTGCAGCTTCGTTGAGATGAATGATATATGAATATTACCATCCAGAGTCCACTATCAGTTATATTAAAGTATACTACAAAGAGTTTTATATATATTGTAGCATATGTGAACGTCTTTAAGATAGAAGAGGCACTAAATGCTTCGGTATTCTGTGACAAAAACTTATGAAACTTGAATAGATAGGTACAAGATTAATAATACTTTTTGAAGATAGAATAATGGAAAGAACCTATAAATATTTATTTGTTAAATTCTTTTTTTTTCAAGATTTCTAAGTATTGAAAAAGCACACAAGAAAAATCCTTTCCATAAAACTTATGATTATACATATCTTGAAAATTGCAATTGTTTAAAGATAAACAAACTAATCAATTTTATTTACCTTACTGCCTATGATATATTATTTATTATTCCTTCAAAATTTATTGAACATTTCATAAACAATACGCAGCAGGTATTTATATAATTTAAGTAATACAAAAAGTGAAGGTAAAGCGTAATTGAATGAACTGACAACGGCGACGGAAGATCTGTCGGCCGCGGCGCGCTGTCTGGGAATAGCCGCGGTCACTTCCACTATGCACTTCATATTGTTATTTACAATATTATTTACTATTGTGTCATCAAATGCTCTGCAACATTTTATAAATAAAATGCGGTAGGTATTAATATAATGAAAGTAATACAAAAAGTGAAGGTAGAGCGCAATTGAATGAACTAGCAATGACGACGGAAGCTCCGGCGGTCGCGGCGCGCTGTCTGGGAATAGCCACGGTCATTTCCACTACGCACTTGATATTACTTAATTTTATCTTTTTTATTATTATTTTATAAAAACTAACAGCGCAACAAGTTAATATTTACAAGGCGGCGAAATAACAATAGACATCGAAATTAGATAAAAATCAAATTGCTCCTGATTTAAAGATGTTTTTCTTAATATAGAAATAATGACGAAGTAATGACGAAAATAATGACGAAACTATGAAATAAGTTTATTTTACATTCAAAAGTGAAAAGGTCTTGCATCATTTTGTTAATTCGCAGACAGCTAAGTTAGCTAAAAAAAGCAAATACACTTTCAACGTATCAAAGTCCCAAGCGGAACACATCTGTAGCGCCATGCGTACGCGCATATTACATAACGAGCATGCGTCATCGATTTACGCTCAGTGAGAGTGCGTGACCCTGCGTTTTAATTACACACTCTCGTTCGTTTCTCGCTTCAACAATCATATTATTTATTACTTGTCTGTACATCGATCTATTACTGTCCCACCGCTGGGCTCGGTCCGTCTCCGTGGGAGGGGTTTTTTATTACATACACGTACATTAATCACCATACACGTACAGGAGTGGACTATAGCAATTTCACAAATCTTTAACACTCATTTTAAGGGACGTGTAGGTTTCCTGACTACTTTTTACTTCACCGTTTAAGAATTTATAATTTATTTCTAACTAGCGACCCGCCCCGACTTCGCACGGGTGCAATGCTGATACTAAACATACTACAGAATAAACTGATGTTATTATACATATAAACCTTCCTCTTCAGTCACTCTATCTTTTAAAAGAATCGCATCAAAATCCGTCGCGTAGTTTTAAAGATATAAGCAGACATAGGGATATAGGGTCAGAGAAAGCGACTTTGTTTTATACTATGTAGTGATGATGCGCACATAACTTCGTAAATTTGAGGTTCTTGGAATTCGAACCTCGGAACCGCAATTTGAAAGGCCAAATTTCAATCCACTAAACATCACTGGTTCGACACGACTCGTATGTACCTGCAACCTCTACGAAATACTGGCACGTGACCAGCTTACTAGGTGGCATTGATTTGTTTAAGCAGGAAGATGTGTTTTACCTTAGATTTACGAGCTGGACATTTTCGAATGCAACCACCATAGAATGCACAATGAATGTTTTACTTTTTTAAGTTAGCGTGATGTGAATGAAATAAATTATACCTGTGAGTAAATATTTTTTTACGCTCAATAACGACACAAATACATAGGTATCTAAATAGCTGTTTTTTTTCAGATGTTCTGAAACAACGGAAATCAATTCCAAAGTACTCATAAAAAAAACCTAGTTAATTTAATCGTAAACGAAAGTGCATTTTCTACGTTTGTGGCAAATCATTGACAAAATTATTAGTTACTTTCCGCCTTACGAGTCACACGAAGCCACGATTGGACGCCAAACAAATCAAAAAGTGCTTACGAAATAGCCCGTTTAATGCTTCAGCATGTCTAGCCGTTGAACTTATCACCGACAGATAATATGTTAGCTGACTTTTCGTTTTCCTGCTCTCAGTAATGAAGCAATTTCCATATATTTCATAATAAATAGCTTTTAGAAAGAGCAAAATGTCGAGAGCAAACTAAACAATATGCAAAATGTTGCATAAGGTAATGGTATACTTAACGGAGTTAAAGCTTTAGTGTTTGTTTTGCAAGGAATACTATTTTAACGCTAATCTATGCATAAATCAATACTGAACACTTGCGAGTAAACAGTGTGGTAAGGAGGCACGTAAAACCACCTACAAAGGCAATCTGTTAGGAAGGAGTCGAGTTGCATTGTTGCAGTAATGCTATTTAACTAGCGGTTTCAGCGGTGAATATTGGATTTTGTAAGGTTTTGTCTGTCTTTTATATTTAGGTGGTTAAGCAGGTTTAGTTAGTGTTTATTATTGTTGATGCACTTTTAAAGCCTTTACCTCTGGATGTAATCATGTTAGTTAACGAACGAATGTAACATAGGTATTTCCGGCTTAGACAAGTTTCCTGAATGTATAATTTAGAAGTGACAACATAATTAAATGGACTAGACTAAAAGTTAAATCTATCAATAATTTACATTTCGAGATAAGGAAAAATGGAATAAAAGAAACAACAATAAGGGAGAAAACTATCGTGTAAACCTTCTTTCAAATACTACATAGTAAGTTTTGAAGTGAAATATATAATGTCATTTATAACCATGTAGTTAAGTGTAAAATAGAAAGTTACAAAGATGTTAAACATCGTATACCTAACTAAACAATAATTTCGATGTAGAAATCGCTAGTTCACTGAAGGAATCAGATGCGCGTCCAATAGATATGCTTTGGTATACTTATGTACCTTAAAAACGCTAATACAAGACGTTTGTTCGTGAAGGAGGGTACATAGATTGGTAGTATCGGTACCGTGTACACAATGCAAGCGTTACACAATGGCGCGCACGCGAGCCGAGCTACGGATGATGGCCGCCGCACGCTCCCGTTGTTTTTTGTCTCATTTTCAATCCAAATAACTGCTTTACTGATTAATTTAGTATGGAAAATAGGCTGAAGGTTTTTCTTATTTCTCTTGTGTTAATCTTGCATAAGAGTGAGATTATTTTAATAGTAGATCCACCGCCTTGTTTCTTTCTTTAATACAAGTCAGAGCGGTAGTAGCACTTGCGTTCTGGCCTGAAGGCTACATAAAGTAACTGTCATATGGTAGAACCTCATGTTACGTATGCTAACGTCTTACTACTCTTGACCAATTTTAGTTCAGTATGTATGTTCCAGTATTATTTACGAGGCAGACAGTCCCACAAGGATTTTCCTAACTCTATAACAAAAAATATACGTTTGCGTAATAAGGTTTCGGAACAGGTCGATAGTAAATCGTATATTTCTATAACTATCCAAATGTCTAATAGAACCGTTACCGTGCAGATATTATATTTGCAAATTATGTGGTAAAAAGGTCAGATGGAATGGTAGGAATTAACCTAGAAACACCATCGCACAGGAGGTCAGTGCTAATCTATTGAATAATGGATGAGTGCGTAGTATGAAATGGCATAATAATTAAACAATTAGATACGCACTGAGTTTAGTAATTACACGTTAGCATACTTGTATGATATGCATGTATGTATTAGATAATAGAGTTATAAAATCTGGTAGTTTTTAAGCTATTTATTGTTGGAGCGTATAATCTTTCATCAATAATTTGTATTTAATGTTATTAATCATTTATTCATACCATGGCAGTAAAACGTATTATGATGTTTCATACTTAAATCCCATCACTAAAACATAAATTCACTAAGCGTGGGAACAAGATATATAGGATGGCGCAAAATACAAATATATTATGACTTAAGATTCATGTATTTTTCTTTGTCAAAGTTTCGGAGCATCCTGTATTCAGCTAATTTATGTCGATCCATATAGCCGGTGGCGTGACTTATATTGCCATGATGCCGGCTCGTTCCGAATATGAAAACTTTTCGTCCTGTAAGCTCTGCTACTGTCTCTTTATTATGCCATAAGTTGGATTACACGTTTACCAAGAGTACCTACATAACTCGTTATTTTCAGTCCGTAACAAAACAAAGATTAAATGCACAATATGCGATAAATATGTATAAAACGAAAATAAACAACATTTTTCTTAATTAATCATCTTTCATTTAATTCATGTAATATCATGATATTCCGGCCTTGACGCACATCTCACCATACAAGTTTTATTATTTATTATACCTGTAGTCATCAAATGTTAGTAGTAAAATGTAATTAATATTATCTTAATTGAATATGAAAGTGTCTGTTCCGGCTGAATAGTTACATGTTATCGATAGTACGTATTTGCATCACACTTTCTATCAAGATACCCAAGACGACGATAATCGAATCGAAACATTCCAATGTTTCGCTATCAAATAATGAAATGGTTAAACTAGTCCGAAATAGTCGGACAATAGCGTACCAGTTGCCAACAGTACCAACCACTGACATGTATCTAGATAGATGCCGCAAGTGCATGTACTTAGTATGCCAAAACGGAAAAGAAAGGAAGCGAAATAAGCTTCCTTCGACTGAAATCAGAAGTAAAACATACTCGTGTTATATTTAATTAAAGAAATTCAACAAAAAGGGTTGTCCGTGGTAATGGAATAATTTGCGTTCATCTGCAAGTACGTCTGTTTTAGAATTAGTTGCATGTGACGTGTTTTACAGAACTGAAAAAGTGATACGCTTGGTTTTAATACAAATGATGATAGATGCGTAATCTATCGAAATACATGTCTGTGGTACCAACGGTAACAATAGCGACTTTCTGTGCGATTGACACGTTTCGCCGGTGCGTCCAGTTATCTGTCCAATGTGGTTGATGTAGTGTTCAATGCTCATGTTATGATTGAGCGCGATGACTTGGCTCTCCACTGTCACGGAGTCACGACGAAGAATTCGCACAAAGGCGAACATCGTGATATAAATATCGCATTGTCAAGTCTGTCGGTGCCGGCTGAATAGACCGGTAGTTTTATATCCAGGCAATATTTCCAGTGGTATGTCTGATTTTCTCTGTTCTTTTTCTTAAAGGACATAATACAATAGCGCGAAAGAAAAGAAAGAATCCTGCTGAGTTGCAAAGTTCATTTTATTAAGTGTCTAGTAGAATGATATCTCGACTTTGTGAACTGGCTGAGTGGGCCAATAACGGACTATTTATTGAGGCCCCAAAAAGCTTACTGACTAAGCATTTTTCTTCGTCCTCCCATTGGCCCTAAAATACTGTCTCATTTCTTTTTGTTGCAAGTTATTATTTTTGGGAGAACTAAAGAGATAGTAAAAAAGTAATGCTCCCTGAAACGGAGTACCTTAATTTAGATTGACTTATAAGTTCGATGAGTTTGAAGTTTAAGTGACGAAAATTTTTGGACACATAAAATATGAACTTTTCATATAAAGTATTATGAAACTAGAAATGGAGTCAGTACAATGGTGTCATTACTACTAAGCGTTGTAGTAATGAGTTTTTCTTACAGAATAAGTATAAACAGAACAGTTTTGAAACATGAAGGATCTACCTGATACCCAAATATATTACAGCTTCAAGACCCATTAGCGAATTGCAAAATTTCCAATCAAAACATCGTTGCACAAAACAGCAGTGTCCATAAATAAGTCGAAATAAAATAGCAACGAAAAGCATAAGGCTAAGTGGAACGTACGTAGGCGATAGTGCCTCAATATTTAGCCGCTCGCCCACAATTAATTGCCACCAAGCAGCGTGGGTATACGTAGAAAATCATAACCTCTCGTTTATCCTTACAAATGTCACGGGGGACTGGCAAAATGAAATCGGAGCAACAAGGTCTGCGGATTCGAATACATTATACAATTAAATCCGAAGCTCCGTGGGTAGCTGGTGATATTTGGAATGATTTTAGCGAAACTTAGTTGAATGGAGCGGTTATGGCATCCGGGAATTCAATTGTGAAAATGTTAGTAACTTCATAGAAATATATTTTGTTATATAACTGTATTAACCGCAAACAGATCGCAATGCCTAATTGTTGTTGTTCATCACCTGGAATCAATTGAAAATCGGATTGGAGTACCTGAAGTGCAAGATAAATATGAAAAACCTGGGGTGGTGTAGCCTCCTCCGTTGATCCAAAAACGATCCTACCAAAATATAATAAAAAAATAAAATTTTCTTAATAAGACAGTTTGCAAACAACTATGCAATCCCTCTGATGGCAATTGGTCGTATGTCGCCTATGGCCATCTATAACCATCTCTATATAGACGAGGGGTTCTACCTGAAGCTGATCTCATCTGCAACGCCTTATATGTAAATTTTTGCGTAACCTTAAAGCCCAGGCTGCAATAAATTTCTTCATAGATGAGAAAAACATATACAAAAAACATTTGGAAATTCTACTTCAATGTTTGTTTTATGAGCAGGCAGTCTCTACGTGATTGAACGAGATAATCATAAAATAGGTGAAGGATTTCGTATAACGAGGTGTATTGGGTCAGTTAGCCATCACGACCGCAATTTGTCCAACTGGCAATAATGTGGCTCGCCGCATAAGTGCACATAACATCTATATTGCACCAACACTCACGACTGGCCAGAAGTTGCATTATGTGTATAATATGTATTGTATGTATTTCACGCACAATAGATTGATTGTTCTGGGTCGCGATCGGGGAAAAGATTTAAGGTCGAAGAATATTGAAAAACATCTATAGTCTGGTTCAGAATTAGGCGTCCAAAATGTAAACAAATCAATGTCAAAGTCAAAAAATGATTACCGGA
>DWPV01001959.1:0-18638 GCA_018251915.1 Urbanus proteus proteus
TTGAGGCGGGCGTAGCGCGTCTCGTATGGATCGTGATCAATCTACAAAGTTAGGCAATGTAGGGCCTAGTCCAGAGTAGGATATGACCGGTAGTATCTAAATTTCATGCGCTCTTTGGTTCTTTCGAAGTTAGTAAATTTTAATTAAGTAAATTTTAATTATTTTTAGTAAGTTAGTAAATTTTTCTTACTTTAAAGAATGTCACAAAAGACAAAAATAAAAACTATTTATCCATCATGGCAAAAATTAAAACAATACACCCAGGATTCGAACCTAAGACCCCAGTCCTAAGCCCCGAATCTAACACGAGAGCACTCATTAATCGAAAAGACAATTTAAGTATAAGAATGATCCAAACTTTTCATATACTTTTATTCGACGCCCGTTTTTGAAAATCAGCTAAATTACTGACTTTTGTTGGAGTTTTCAACTTTTTTAATTGCGAGCCTCCTAATGGCCTGCGGAACCCAGAAGTCGCTCGGGGCTCCGAGACAGGTGATTGATGGCGGGTTATTGTTTGTGTCGCGTTTACTTTGAAAAATGAATAATGTAGGCAGTGATTGGGCGGGCAAGATTTTTGCAACGCGATTATGCGATTAGTTTAGGACTAGCGCTGTAAAAACAACGGGGAATTATTTTTTTCTTTAGCTGCATATTGGAAAATGATCGTATCGCTGCTTTTGTAATATTTTTTTATTGTCGATAAGAATTAATTGACGTTTTTATTTAATGTAACAAAACAGTCTTCTTTATAATTCATGTGCAGCAAGAATTTTGTAAAATAATGTGATTCACTTTATGGAGTTGTCTTATATTAGAAATACGTACTAATCTGTAAGAAATATTATGCTTTCTGTTCTATAAGGACAAGATCAGAGATGTCCATAATTTAAATTTATTAACCATCAAGTCGAGTGTGAGTGAAATTTTTGTTTTATACATAAAATACACTTTACTCAATCGCTTATTCGCTTCCCAAAATAACCAACTGTGACCATACCTTTATATTGAAAAATGAACTGCTATGTTTGCGCTTACTTGATTCCGTGTTGCCATTCGGGTCAGTCATTTTTTCCCGCGGCATTTTTTAATAGAGTTCGCACTAAGATAATTGATTGGTTGGTTTTTGTTCGTTTTGTTTGTTTTGCTTTGAGTGATGATCGCCAGTCATGCTTGCTCCAATTGTATTTCTTTCTCACGTATCTGAATAGATGTTGTTTTGTAGCACATCAATGTTGTTCAAGTATGTGCAATATAGTTATGTGTAGATCGGTCGTCACAGATGTAGAGTGAAGCAACGAGCGCGGTCAGATGTTGGATGGGTGACCATTTGCGGTAAACGGAAGTATATTAGCTGTTGGTCTTGGTTCTTATAACTGGAAAGCAGTCGCCATATTGTAGCGATATCCTTGTAGACAATTCTTGAGTATCTAGGTAAATTGTATGCATTCCCATTTTTCTTTTGACCCCAATAGTGGGTTTGTCATATACTCGTATGAATTATGTGTCTAAATACTACATTGTAACCGTTAAAAATACAAATTTTATTGTAATTTATTTTAGTACATTCATATCTTTTTATAAATTTGTTACACCCACATTCAAAATGCAAGTAAATTACAAAAACACCTGTAGCTTCTCCAATATGGAATTTCAATCCAAACGCTAGTAGGTAAAGGAAAATATGAGTAAAATGTACCGAAATTCGTATCTTAAACGTCTGAAAGTAAAATCTGAATAATATCAACGTTACACAATGACAGCCACAAATTGCCAACCCCTTCGTTTCGCCATCGAAACAAACAAACAAAACCCTTTGTGAGTACAATTTACGTTCAAACAGTATCAAACTTCTCGTTCGGTACAATATATTCAGTGCAATCACGTACGTAAGGCCCCGTCACATATGTGGGTCGAACTTTTGTTATGCCTCGACTCCTGTATTTTACATGCAAATTTCTTCTACGATTGTCTATTTTTCGTATGCGCGACGTATACGCCAGTTAAAGTTAAATTGGTAACGCTGTCTGTTTGTTGTTTTCTAACTTTTTGTTGCGTTACCGCGTTCGTTGTGAATGGAGCGTAGGTTCTGAACGTAAGCAATGAAACGCATTCAAACTGTGTCACTGGTGTGACTGTTGCCTATGCAAGTGAAACCCAGGTTACAGTTTTAAAACTATTATGTAAACCGAAAACTAAATAAGACAATATAAATTATAAATATCAATTTCATGAAATAGTAATTGGAATTAATTTTAAAATTTTACTGTTATTATGATATTCATTATGCAACTGATTTTGTAAATACATAGTAAAATCCTCTAAATTACTACATGATGAGCACTCACCTAAAACTACCACTTGGTGTGGCTTAGCTTGGTAGATAACCTACTAACAATTAAAATAAGACATATTAGGTTCTATTTACTTAGGTACTTAAACTATTTGACCCTCACAGGGCAATAAAACATAAAAAACGCATTTTATTTGAATCCTGTATCTTCTATTTGAATTTTGATAGGCTATTCTTAGGAATAACCAATATAGGTGGACCTCTGTCTCATGAACAAAGTCGAGGGTGTAACAAATACCACATTTTATACTGACAATATTTCGGTTTGTTGGGTAAAATAAAAAACGAGTCTTACGCGGACATAGCTGTGTAGTTTATAAAATCTTCATCTACCGTGGATCTATTTTACATAACGCTAACATAATTCTTAACTCGTAACATAATTTTAGAGTTACCAAGTGTTCTTCCAACCGCAATAAATAAAACCAAATAATACATAGAACCTTTTTGCCGCTTACAATTGCAATCTTTGGATCGTAGTTTTCGTAAATTTACTCAATATTCGATAAAAAAGATAAATTCCGTAAAGTCTTACATCAACAGAGTTTGATCACGGTAAAAAGTTGGCTTTTAAAGACCATTAGAAGATAAAAACTTGGAACAGGAATGGCATAATGAACCGCCATTAATATGACAGCAGCGAACTAATAGCTGAGTGCCGGGCCAACATTGTCCATAAACATTATGTCCCCTCTGTATGCTAAACTGGATTTAGATATCAGTTATGATATGAATATCTATATTATGTATGCTTTACGTAGGTACTTGTAATAGACAAAATTTTAAGATTTATTTATTGTCACTTTAAGATTATAATAGGTAGGTGTATTGTTTTAGTTAGATTAGTCCATGTAAAAAAAATACCAACATACATTAAACCGGGGTGGTGGAAATCCTACATAATTTAGGTTTTATAAGATAACTCGTGCAAGCGTTGCGATAATGATGAGTTAGAAGTAGATTAACTGTAACACATGCACTTTCTAGGCAAGCGTGTAACATCCTAGGCAATTTCTTCACTTAACATCAGGTGAGATTGAGGCCAAACGCGCGCCTATTAAAAAAAAACAAAGAAATCAAGACTTAATTAGACCACGATGATATATCATTCGACTTATGACATCTGGTATTATGTGTGACCTGAATGTGATTTGATCATCGTAAGGCAAAACATTCAACCATATTATTACTTGTTCTTTGATTATGTATATCTTCTCTGTGAATCTTATTAATATTATAAAGAAAGTATTATAAGGTGGTAGAGCCCTTTGTAGTTCGACACCGGCGGCACCGCTACACCTGTTTCTGCCTTATAACATCAGTGTTCAGTGCTGTTTTGTTCTGGTTTGAAGGGTGTGGTAAGGGAGACATACTTATCCAACGTTCCAACTTAGTCCTCAGGGCTAGCAACGCTGTGGCCGACCTCAGCTAGGAACTGTGTTCTTATCTGGGGTTAATCACACATGCTAGCTCATTTGCTACTTCGATCATATAAAAAAGGTATATTCCGTTACATCGAACAGACTAAAGTGTCTGTTTTACATTAGGCTTTACAATGTCCATTACGTTTAACTAGTTAGCAAGCGTTATTCTCTACAAACTGATTTACACCAAACTGCTCCAACGTTAAATAACTCTAATCTAAATCGCAACAGGTATGTGCTGTAAAAACTTATCGCACCATCTTCACGGTTTTCGCTCCGGGCGACGCTCGCTGTGCTATACTCGTTCTGTACTCGTATGCACGTTAACTTAATTACCTTACCTTGTGTTCTATATAATAGCTACTGCTTTGTTGAGTGTTATTGTTTATAGCTCAATAGGAAAAATATTTTTTGAAATTAGAGTTGAAACAAAATCTTTAGTAGGAAGTTTTAATTATTGAAGGGATAATATCGATAAAGTAATTGCTATACAAATGTATCTATGACTTATTGACAACGTTAGATGTGCACATAATATGATAATTTGTCAAGTTAGAGTCACAAACGACCGGTTCCCTAACATAAAACGTTGAATAATTTTTAAGCTTAATGTTTATTATTAAATCAGCTATTAGTTCTTGTCGGGTAAACATTTGAATTGTCTATTTATTATAGTACAAAAGGCAAACTAAAACGCCAATGCTGTAGCTGTCTATAAAACTTGAAATGGCTCAAAGTTTTCTGTCTTCAAAGGTCAAAAGACGCATAAACCGTGGAAGCTTAGTAATAGAGTCCCGTTTTACCTTTTGGGAGCGGAACCCAAAAACTCGTCAATTTCAATAACATTCAATAACACAAAATGAACGACGGATAATAAGTTTCCGCGTTAGCCATTAAAATCTCTATTATTGCCAGCAAATATTCGGGAAATGTGGATCGACAGGCACTTTGTACGCACAATGGCCGGTTAATGGAGTCTTCGGTCTGCATGCGCCGATGGGTACATTAGGGTACCTTTATACGTCAAAACACCCATAACGCACACATTTTGTCCCCTAAACACGTTGTTGAATGAACTTCCTTTTTAGATGCATTTTATATTGATTCGTTTGTCAGCTTTATGTGGTGCTGCTGGACATAGGCCTCCTCTAATAGGGTATGCTAATAGTCTCCGTGCCTGGGATGCGTCTTGTTGAGTGAGTGGGTTGATATTATATGTACATGAAGGCGAATCTTCTAGATTTTGTCTCGTACTCATCTTCTAAGACAAGTGATAGCCTAATAGTTGAAAATTGGCCACTCAATCGAGGGCTCACTTCAAATCTCGGGCACGCACCACTGATTTATTTGCGTATTAGAAATTAATTATCACTTGCTTTACGGTGAAGGAAAACATCGTGAGGAGACCTGCACACCTGAGAGTTCTTAAAAGTTCTCAAAGGTGTGTGAAGTCTACCAATTCGCAATTGGCCAGCGCGGTGGACTATGGCCTAAATTTGGTCTCACTGAGAAGAGACCCATGCCCAGCAGTGGGACAATAATGGGTTGAGGACGATGATGATTCATCTCCTAGGGTATTATAATGTATATCGTTTATGCTGTTTAGATTCGTATTTAAACTCTTAGTTAAGATACCATAAATCTTATTTTTTTTGTTTTATTTTTTACCAATTTTCTTCTCATTACAGCACGAATCTATCACTGTTTTACCTTTATCATTAATATGACAGATTATACGTACAAAATAAAATTATCTTATTGTTAGAAGGAAATAAGAATGAAAATGTAATATAAATTATGACTGTGACAACAACCTTCAGTATTCTTCAAACATTTCAGTTATTTTCCTTATCATAAAAATCTTCAAAAGCGGGTCAAACCCTAAACGAAAATTGCTCTCAATATTTCTTCGGAGAAAAATAAAACATAAATCGTTTATCAAATACTACAATGGGACAATCCAAATAGATGTTTATGTACAAAAAATGTCCGGACAAAAACTATCGGCCCAGATTTACCCACGCTACTAACTTAAATCGGATCCCTAGTGAAATGGTTCGGATGGTACCTAACAATTTTCAACCTTGTTGCCTAAATAAAACGGGTCCATGAAATGATTGGTATGTGTTGAATAATCTAGTTTTAACCGTGACAGAGATGTTAAAGCGCTTAGCTGGGATTTTTAAGCGCTTCAGATATAAAGTAAACATTTAAATTGATTTCTCACTATCGATGATACTACATTTTATTTGTTGAAATGTAATGAAAGACATTGTAACTATTATTCTTTTTAATGTAAAAGAAGTTGTAGGATCATGGGATCCACCTGATGGTAATAGGTGATGGAGCGTGACGTATTTATTGGTAGAACCCGGTGGTCAGACGTGGTCAGACTCCGGAGGTACAACGGTCACGTCTATTTTGCTCGATAAAGGTGCTCCTAAGTTCTCAAAAATAACAATGACTGAACTCGGATCAGGACACTAATCCTATCCTTCCTATCTGGGGTTGATTACAATATTCATGGGGAGTAGTGGGCACCTAACATTAGGTAGATTGCATACTTGTTTTTTTTTTATATTATTGAAGTAGCATACGAGCATGCGGCACACCTGATCGTAAGTGGCCACTGCCGCCCAAGGATATCTGTAATCAATTCTATGTAGTTATCATCACAGCCCTACCCGCGGTCTTCAACGAATGCGTTGCTACCCCTGAGGACTAAGTTGGAACTCCTAAAACAAATTTGTCTCCTCTTCCCTTCAGACCAGAACGCTGAACACTGCATTTATTTGAAATTTAATATTATAATGAAAAATGTTGAATTCTAAACGAGGAATATTTCACCGTTTGAGTTGGCCAACATTAGTCACAAAAGTATTAATATATAGAAAAGCGGAATAACCTAGAAATGTATTTACAAAGCTTGCATAAACTGCATAATGACCGATCTACATACGCGCTCTGAATAAAGATGGAACGATAATCTCTGGAGACTCGTATGGCTAACTGAAGTTTATATACTGCTAAAGTATTTCCACGTATTAATCTACTTTACACTACACTGTATCAAACTAGAAGCGAACTAGGAACGTTACAGACATGAAAAATTAATTGTATTGACAGCTATTAAAGATTTTAATAGTGACATAATCTTATACATTTTAAAAGCAGAGAATATTCTTTGCCTGATACGTTAATAGCACGGCCATGATATGGTGCGGTGTTATTGGCATATTCATTCGATCTTGCTGTACCCGATATTTTACACGAATAAATTATAGTCATGATTACAAAAAATATAAAAAGGTATAGACAGTTAACTTCAACATTTATCAAGTAATTCTGGATTATTATAACAAAAACAGAGCTACTCGAGATCGTCAACTTCGACATTTTCATGATTTTTGATATAATTTTGAGTGAAAATCGCGAAGTTTATAAAATGCTAAAATAGCAAATTCGCAAGTGGATCATCACAATAGCTCTAAAACTGGGTCTGTGGGGGTGAACTAGACAAGCGTGGCCGGCTATCATCACGTTCCATCAAAATGTTTTTCGAGTGTAAGAAGTGTTGTTTAAAAAATCAATTCATATTTTTTTCTATCAGAAATCAATTTAAAGCTAAGTTATTGGTTACAATTGTTATTTTTTAAACTTCTGTGTTGACTTGGTTAAATTTTTTGAATAAATTGAATCAGGATTGACAATTTATGAAAAGAATTAATTAAAAAATATTTATTTGTGATTGACTGTGGTACAACTTAAGTTTTTTTAGACTCGAAGTCTTAACAAATAATACATGCATGGTGGATGACAGTAATCAGTCACGTAACCAATTGATTTCCATGAATTCGATTGCATAAAAAATACTTTTAGCGTCCTCCGCTAAAAAAATCTAGCGCGGAATTAAAAATACATAAGGCATTTAAATTCTTTTTTTATAGTGCCCTATTTTTAACCGGTATTTTTTATATCCAGATGCAGTCCAGCGTTTCGTGGAGCTGCCCACATACACAGAAGTGAACCCGGGAGAGGATGCGCTGCTTAAGTGCAGGATATCCGACAAAAAAGGCGTGTGCTCGTGGCAGAAAGACAACAAGGTACGTTATGTTCATCTTAAATGGCTTCTTTATCATCTTTCTGTTTTGTTTTCAGCTCGACGTATGGTTATGTGGTTTAACGTCTGGTTAAGATTAAATCGGACAGTTTAAGAAACAATTCAGAATGATTTATTGTTACTTTATATAGACACCTAAATATATTATATTTGTACAAGAATTAATTTTACATACGTCTTCTGGAAAATTTTCAGTTTTGTTTTAAAAATGATTAGGGTTTATATAAACAGAAAAAACAGCATCATGTTTCTTGCATTGATGCAAGAAAAATAAACTAATGCTAATAAAAAAAATTGACGTATAATTATGTCTGAAAATTTACCGTAAAATTCTTATGTTGTAATTCATTAGTTGAACGGTATCAAAAGAAAAACCTTTGACTATTTGCTAGTGTACGTCATGAAATCGAAAAACAGGTTTTTCATTCAATATAATTTCAAGGGGCATACAGCAACTTAGCACTCTAAAAATATGGTTCCAGGTGGAATACCTTTGAAAGGTACAATACTTGTATAAAAAGTAAAAAATCTTGTACAGGAGTGAACGCGGATAGAGCGATGTATGGAAATGGTAAACGCTAGGAAAATAAACGCTAGCAATCCACATACCCCTATCCGGTCAGTTACCGTATGAATTTAATTTACGGAACGGAATATAGGTCGGTTAACATGTTCCGTTAACGTTCCGTTTTAAATTTTGCGCAAACTTGAAACATAAATCGCACGAAATACATCTGTGCGTTAATTAAATTTATCCAATGCAGTTTTTGTGCGGTTATATTTATTTTGTAGATATATTTTACTTTGTTATTTCATTTATTTTAGCACCTTATGATATCTATATTTTGTGACCAATCCATTTATATTTAAAAAGTGTAGTAAGAGAAACATCTCGAGACGTTATAAGTTAATCCTCAAGGGTGCATCTGTGGGCGACCCGTTCGTAGGCGTATAACTCTAAATTTATGTGAGGTTGATTAGACATCTCCATGGGGCAGTGTCCACTTACTATTAAAAGGACTTTGCCGCTTCTGAAATATAAATAAAAACATATGTACTTATCCAAGATATTCCAACTTAGTCCTTAGAGGTAGCAAAGCTTGATGGCCAACCTCTGGTATGACTGTCCTATCTGATTACAGATGTCCATGAGCGGCAGTGTAGTGGACTGCATATTCATTTGTTACTCCCATATAAAAAGCCAGCTAACATAAAACAATTGAACATCGCGTAACTTAAGACAAGAACAAACGAAACGAAACGTTTTCTAAAACGCAATTTACAATCGACGTTCAAAGATAAAACGAAAGCTAATGGTGGAAGTAACCTTTGTAGTCAATCAGTTGGCATGCTATCCAATGTAAACGAACTTTACTTGAGGCGGATTCTCATTTGTGAGTAATTAAGGAATACTTAACTGGCTCAGAAATGAGCTGTTGAAACGTTTGACGCATTGTAATTGGTTCTTACAGCTTATGGAGAGTGATAAATAAAGACTTAATTTTGAGTGCCTCTGTCATCAAGCTATTAGTGTTTTAAAGAGTTTTTAATATTAATTAATTTGGATACATGACATTGACTTGGGTATAATGTTTTAATGAATATTGTTACGTATCATGCAAAGTACCTACTTACAATTTATTTAATAACTATACACAAGAAAAATAGTTTGAAAATCTACATGCGGAATGTCGTCATTATTAATGTGAGAGTCTGAAAGTTCCGTGTTTGATTCCCGGTTGAAGCACACTTTCCATACTATTATAAGAGTTACAAACATCAATCTTAACAAACTTTTATTTTCATGATGTTAGTAAGGCAATGATTTAGTAGCCACGACGAAGTCAATACTATTTATGATTCATAATGTTCTTTGCTTCAAGACTTCAAGACTTCAACTGTTGAGTGTTGAACCATTGAAGTTGTTTTCACAAATTCGTTAGCTTCACAAAGAAATGTTCAAAGATTAAGTAATCAGAGCGGAGTTGTTTTCTTCTTGCCCGAGGGAACTGAACTTTTAAAGTCGGTTAGTGGAAAAAACTCATTGCGAATCTCAGTGGGAGTCTATTACAGAAACCACTTTTAAGTAATTGTGTGTACACACTGTGTCCGGAGATTGTTTTTATTGAAGTGTTTTTTGTGTTTTAAAATAAACAAATTCTAAATTTTTTACATGCGAGAATAGAAGGTGGTATTTTTTGCAGAAAAGCCACCAGCTAGGGATAAGCTAATACTAATATAATATATAGAGTACTGTTAAATATATAAAATTCTGACATAAATGTAAAAAAAATGTTTTAGAGTCATAAATAAGAAAAAAGATTTTAAAAACGACCACATACAATAATTATTTAATTTGATTTGATTAAATTCAAAGGGGGTGGGACTCTATGCAGTTCGACTCCGTCGGCACCACCGCCACACCTATTTATTTCTGTTTTATAACAGCAGTGTTGAGCACTGCTATGTTCTAGTCTGAAAGGTGTGAGAAGGGAGACATACTTATCCGAGGTGTTCCAACTCAGTACTCTAGTAGCAACGCATCTGTGGTCAACCTTGATCTTATCTGGGGTTGTTTACAGATGTTTATGGGCGGCAGTTACCACTTACCTGGTGGACTGCATGTTCGTTTGCTACTTCGATCGTATAAAAAAATATACCCCATTTCAAATTACCTAACATAGCTAATCAATATTACACGCGGAACAAAATATAACAAAAGGTCACCCATCCTGGGATACGACAGACGGGAAGCACTACGGGAAGTGTAGTAAAAGCACTCATTTAATTAATAAGCGGAAAAAGCCAGTTACGCACCGCTAACTGCAAATCAATAAGGGTTCTGTAGGTATAAGTTGGTTCAATCGATATTGTTATACAAAATGACTTTTTTCGCCTGTCACTTATTGTAGGTATGTAATATGTTGTCTTCTGAGTGAGAAACATATACAAAAGTCGTCAAATTACTTAAATAAATACAGTATATTTATTGAAACGTGTTAAACATTGATTCTGTTGATTCTGTTCTGTTCTGTTGATTTCTTCTATGGATCTAATTGACTCTCAATAGACTTAACTTCATTTCATCCTTCATGTAAGTGTATAAAATATAAGGCAAAGCTTACTGCATCTTTGAAAACAGAACAGCTTGACATTCATTATAAAAAAATGTACCTATAATTATTATCATATTGCTAACATTCAAACCAAAGACCGGTAGAAAGCGTTTTTTTAACAGTTTTTGCACTCATAGCCCCACACTAGGATTTTCTCCTGTGTCGTGGGTGCCATGGACACAAAGATGAATACACAAACACCCAGACCCAGAACAGATATCTAAATTCATTATTCATATATCTGACTGGCCGGGGATCAAACCCGGGAACCATGGCGTGACAGGCCCGTATGCTAATCGCTCCACCGCGCAGGTCGGCAATTATTATTTGTTTTTGGTGTATATTAAAATGGATCCCCAAAACAGTACGGCAAGTCCTTGGCGCGTAACCGAATTTCACAGTTGACCGACGCCTTATTAAACTCAAAGTTCATCCTTCTCAATCATTCTAATGGCCTTTCTGTCGGGCCACCGAAGGTTCACAATTGCCTGTCAATCACGGAAACATGGGCTGGATGACATGAGGCGACAGGGAACTTATTAAAACTGTTGAAAAAATTGTCGAATTCGAAAGGAAATAAAAAATGATGTAAGAAACTTGCGCTTCCGCAGTTTTTGTAAATGGACAGTTGCAGGGAAATAGTTTTTGTCATATATTTTTTATCTGTCGATGTGGTAACATGTGTTACTAAACATGAGAAGTATTTTGTTATTGTAGGTTTCTCTAGAAGGAAATGGGAGTACAGTTCATATGTAGTCAAGTGTTCAGTAACTTTTTTACAAAATTGAAGTCCCATGCAAATGTGCAACCCACCTGCTGGGAAATGGACACCACCGCTTTTATCTATACAAATAAAATTGAAGTGTCTGTTTGTGATTTCAATTATTTTTTTTACTAAATACATACATAAGAAAGTATACACGATACCCATAAAGAAAATGCAATTGATTTTTTTTGTCTGTCTGTCTATCTGTTTGGCTGAGGTAATCTTAAACGGCTGGACCGATTTTAACAGGACTTTCACTGGAAGATAGCTGAAGGTCTAAGGCATAACATAGGCTACTTAAATTTTTGAAAAATCCATTAGCGGGTGCTCTACGCGCACAGTCGCGGGGGAGCGGGATGACATTTATGTTTAAATATGTATTCTTTTTTACTTTTTAAACGCGGGTGAAACCGCGGGGATCAGCTAGTGAAACCATATAAGACATATGTTCTATGTCTATTTAAAACTAATCACAGATGTATTGCCACTCCTGAAATTGCCTTATATAATGCTGTTTTATAAATTAAAAAAAAAATAAAAACATACTCCTTTACCGCTGGTATTATGAGATCAAAATACAATGAATGAGAGCGGTGGTACCGCTTTTCTGAATATATTTAATTTAAGTAATGCCCTTTTACACTGTTATGTCATAATTACATTTCATGGTTCATGTTTTTGCTGTTTTAACAAGTAGGTAACTGCTTAATTAAGTTAAAGTATACGTAAGGATAATTAATAATACTTAAAAAAGATTCCTAAAACAATGTAGAGTCCAATTATTAATTAGCACTTAGATATGTAGGGAACATTGTAATAAATCCTTCTTCACTGTAAGAAGGATTGAGGAAGAAGCCTTGATATCCGAGACATTCCAACTTAGTCCTCAAACATAGCAATAATGTTGTGGTCAATCTCAAGTAAGACTGACCTTACTGGGGTTGACTTTAGATGTACATGGCAGTGGCCACTTACCATCAGGAGACCCGTGGCAGTAAAACAATGATGTGTTAATGATGCCGCTAATGATAGATACGGTAGGAAGGTACTTATGCTTGGTATAATCATTCAACGTCAATAAAATAAACCTAAAATATCGGAAGCAATGTTCCGCGATCAACATATTCCACGTGTGATAAGATGTCCTCGGGATGATTTATGACCGCCACAAAATTTTATTATGATTCAGACATTTGATGTCAATTTGTACATTCTTATCGTCGTAGATGTTGAAGAAATCGTAAGCATAGTATTGAAGGCGTTGATTTTCGGAAACTTACCTTTCTACAAGCTTTTATTTCGCTTGTCTCGTAAGTTCGTATGCAGGAATGTGGGGTTAAATTGTTGTAAGTACAGTTGAATCATTTTTCAATAGGTATCTTAATTGGCTAATCAATAATTCTTCCTTCTTTCTTTTTAATGCGGAATACTTAGGAAGTCGCTTTCAGCTGTCTGTCCCCACCTTTAGAACTACGTAACGCATATTGATGCGGATTTTTTTAATAGATAGAGTGATTCAATAGAAAGGTTTATGTATATGAAATTTAAGGCGTCTAAAACCGCGGGCAAAAGCTAGTAGCTATCATTAGTGAAAGTGTATGTAATTAATGACATCGATAATAAATATACGTACGCCAATTTCGTATGTCAAATTATCTTCTCCTTACCTATTTGTACGCCAATTCCAAGAACTACCTCTCAAAATACATTCATTTGGAATCCTACACCACTCGACCGCGATATACGAGATGAAATAGACCTAACATGAAATAGAAGTCGCAGATTTGCATACGTATGCGGAATCTATGTGTGATATTTACTTATGCTAGTTTTGAATAGATAATAAAATGCACAGATGTTTTTTTATTAAATAGAAGTTGCGAATGAGTATGTAGACTATCTGATATTTAGTCACCACTATCGCCCCTGATATTTAACTAACCTATTTCAGTTTTAAAAAACTGCAGTGGTAAGTATAGGAAAATAAACTTTCAAGCAACGGGCATTTAAACTTTATCCTTTAGCACCAAACGGATGTGTTCGACTTCTGGACTAATTGGAGTTGGTTACTAACATCTAGAAGCGGCAATACCGATTATCAAGGTTCTTCTCCCTTGTAGTTTATGTTGTTTATTATTGCGATAGACATTTCTAAACATTATCAATTCTGCATATCCACATTCAAAAAGTAATCGCTCTACTCTGATTACACATCCGCGTGTTTCCGAGAAAGCAATCGTGTCTATGGCTGCATACGAATTGTGCGCCCATTGTCGTTTATGGACGGGATATCCTGCTCGATATTGAGTTATGATGTCATAAAAAAGAAAGATGATTATCTCTGGTGCATTGTGCTATTTGTGAGCGAATCTATGTCAGTTGCAATTTTTAGGATTTGAAAATAGTAGCTTAGGATAATGGTATCTGATTATAATTGCTCTTTCTTCACTCATAGCCCTACAGTAGAATTTTCTCCTGGTCGTGAGTGTAATGGATACACACATAGACGAATACACAAACACAACAGAAAATAAAATCCATCATTCAAGATTTCTGGCTGGGAATCGAACCTGGGACCCATTACGCGGGTCGTCAAGTTACAATATCTCTCACCTTTAAACCCTATTAACAATAAATAGTTGCTATTTATCCAGGTTAACAAAAACAGTCTTAACTATTAAATGCTCGATAATGCCTAGTTTCCAGCGTTATCCTGGCGTTCCTGGCGCATAAATTCAGGCGATCGTATTTCTTGCTTGTTATCTAGTCAGTTAGCATTAACCGCACTTGCCTATGGCCGTGTTTAGTGGTATTTAGTATGAACAATCGTACGTCCGACGTGATCCGAATCTTAACGAAGGCTAGTCACGATCTGTGCGCTTAACTTAAGCGTTTATACTTTTCTTAAAATGGAATGAAACAAGAATATAGTCAGTATTTTTTTGTTCATACGATTATAAGAATTAGGTTAAGGTAGGTATAAGAGTTTATAGGTGATCTCAATTGTCAAGGAAAACAAACACTAGAATAACGCGTATATTCTCGAAATTTCTCAAATTGGATCTGAACCCCTGGAAATTGTACTGGCTAGTTACCTATATTAAAACCTTAGATAAAATCTTCGCTATGTTAGGTAATTCAGAATAGGTACGTGTAGCGCCATCTGTTGTCAATTTGAGATAAACTGCCATATATTTTTTACATCGAGTAATATTACATACCTAATCATTGCAAGGCCAAAATCATCAGCTAAGAGTTGCAGTTCATCTGATAGTAGGTAATTATTGTTATTGCCTCATATGGACATAATAAGCCAGGTGTCGCGTTACTTCGCTGAACGCTTTGTTAACTTGTGTTCGCGTATCCATACAAATAAATAATATTGAACTGTCTGTTTATGATGCTAACATATCAACTTTCTAAATACATATGATACCTATTACAAAAATACTAATAAAAAAACTGGCTGTCTGTCGGTCTGTCCGTCTAAATAGACAGATTCAACTAATTGAAGTAATCTTCTAAATGGCTGGACGGATTTTAACGGGACTTTTACAGGAAGATAGCTAAAGGTTTAAGGCGTAACTTAGGCTAGTTTAATTTTTGAAAAAGCATAAGCGCGCGCTCCATGCACATGGGTCCACCGTTGCAGGACAGCCGGGTATCACTTATGTTTAAATATGTATGCCTTTTTACTTTTTTAACGCGGATGAAACCGCGGGGATCAGCTAGTATTAAAATAAAACGAATATTCACGCAACCCAATCACTCCTGCAGCTGAAAAAATATCGCAATAAAAGTTTTGTTAAAGCGATTTATAAATGATACATACGGTCTATCGAATAATGAACAATCAGGCGATTAATAATCAAATTAAAGCCGCAATAACAAAAACAGTTCGCTATATAACAATGCAAAATTGGACTCATTCCATATCACGTTTTTATCTCGATAAATAATCCGCAAACTTGATTTACGCCAGCATTGTGTCCGACGCGACCCGACCGAGAATTAATGAGGAGCTATTAATTGAAAATTGCAATCAGTGCAATTGTGGTCGAAAACGTTTTACTAGGCTACCCTGACCACAGATATAATAATTGAAAAATGTAAACAATGTGTAGATTTAATATTGACGGTTAACGATTATTGGCGAAATGATCAACCGGCATGCCAATTGTAATTATTTTGTTGCAATTTTGAGAAATGATTAAAATTTAAATGATAATTACAACTTACATTGAAACAATGTCAACTGTAGCTGCTATACCTACGTGTATTTATTCATTTAATGTTTAATATTATTTAAGACACCTAAAAAACCTAATTTATTAACACGACTTACAATTTATTTTTACACATTTTTTCCCGCCAATTATCTTAATTTGACAGCTAAGTAATGTTTTAAAATGCAATGGTAACTTATACATTATGCCAAGACAGTAACTAAATTCTTTAAAAAGAAACAATAAAAAGTAACTAAATCAAATAACTACAAAGAAAAAACTTATAACAGAGCTGTATTGTCACCGTAATTATGGTAATGAAGTCCTTTTTTGGGCACATCGTAAAGATGGCCTATTGTTGAAAGCTTGTTGAAAGCTTCGCTGCGGTAGGTTTTTTCTAAATGGCCATTCCGTGTGGTTACAGCATCATAAAGTTTTAAGTCCAAAAAGTAATTATACTATTATTTTGTAGATGTACATACGTATTTAATATAATTGAATTTGAATTTATGTCTAGTATGCAAATTTGAAATTAATAGAATATTAATAGGAATAACAGATTGCTATCATTTATAATTTACTTATAATGAAGTTCTATCAGCTTAGTGGCATTTGTAAATGGAAATGGAAAAGCAACAATGATTTACTAGTTGGATGGCTGATAGAAATTTATAATGAGCTTTGCCGTGCTTTGGAAGATACATTAGTTTTCGTTTTTGTTATTGTTATTATAATCATTTTTTCATTTCTCCAAGGATAATTTGTAAAAAATAATCCCTATGGCGTACCTACTTTAATTAGCACCGTATTAATGAAATTAGTAGTTAAAGGATTTTTTCATAATTATCTCCAGAATTTTAAAGCGTATTGTCTATGGCAAACTTAAATTCTATGACAGTTATTTCATGCCCAGCAGTGAGACACGAACATGTCATGATTATTTTGAAATGTATTCAATAAAAAAGGTACAAAATACTATAAAGTTATAAACTGGCTGCATAACAGAAACTATGCATCGAAATAAAAAAAAACGAGTTCAAAGTTATGGCGGGAAAACTAAACGAAGCGTACGTGAGTAGAATTCAGTTGGCATAATAATATCCTTTAATTCGTAACCTACTTGTTTTTAAAGTATTTAAAGCAAAAACAAACTCAACTTTTCGTTTTAAAACGAAACTCAGGTTAAAATTAGACTGTACGTGCAAATTATCGTGCTTTGGTGGTGGTGGTGGTTTAGTTTAAAAGTTGCGTTCACATTTTATTTTAAAATGCTTACCTGTAAGTAGGTAGGTACCTACCTACCTCCTTTTAACTGACTTCAAAAAGGAGGAGGTATTCAATTTGGCTGTATTTTTTTTAAATTTAAGTACTTATATTCGTATTGAAATTTAAATTGTAATAGATCTACGTCAAGTATTTTACACATCAGAATAAGTTTTTCATCATCTCTGGTTTGGGATAAAAATTATGATGAGATTTTTCCTCACATAATCGATGTTTTGCTCAAAAGTTCGGGTATGTAACGATTTGCCAGAAAACAATAAAGTTCAATGTAAAGCGCTGTTGTGTTCTATTTCAAAGGCGTGTTATAGACGTTTGTAATCAACTCCAGATATTCTTGGGAATTGGCTACAGACTAGAGTTAGAACGCCTCGTATGTATTGTACATAGGTAAGCGTTGCTTCTTTACAACATTGCTTATAGGAAACTAAGTTTTTCTTCTTTATTAATCCCTTCAGACCGAAATAAAGTAGATACTGCTGTTAAAAAGTAGAAATATTACAAACTAGCCTTTACCCGCGGCTTCGCACGCATTAAATTACATAAAAACCTTCCTCTTGAATTGCTTTATCTATTAAAATAACTGCATTAAAATCCATTGCGTAATTTTAAAGATCTGATACATAGGGACAGACAGCGGAAAGCGACTTTGTTTTAAACTATGTAGTGATGTCTATGACTAGAAATGACTTACTTTCAGGTTAAACAAATGCTCTTTTGCTTCTTCCATTATAAACCAAGTTGCAAAAGAAGGTTGCAAGTTTACTAATATAATATTCCTCTTTGAGTGTAGCGGTGAATCTATGAATGGAATACTGAAAGGACAAAGGAGGTTAGCCGACTCATAAGCGTCATTACGTTAGTCAAGTCACGCCAGACAGTCACGGTTAACCACAGAGCTAATATTGTGTAGACATTCCTGATGCAATACATGCAACCTGTCACTGTTATAAACTTTGTTATACTGACTGTTTTACACTATTTTTTCATCGGTAAAATTGTTTATCAAATGTGTGAAAAATGTTTGTTAGCAGATGATTTTTTAGTAAGGTCTATTTATCTCAAATAAGTAGGTACCTATATGATTGGGCTCTATTGTTTGATTAAATAAAATTCATATACAAAGATAATGGCTATAGTACCAGTCTGAGTATAAAGAATACATAGTTGAATTCCCAGATTCTAAATGATGATTGAAGTTACAATGTAAGATATACTAAGATGTTCTCATGTAATATAATGGTCAATGGCATATGGATATTCCCAGATTCAAAGTACATATCGCACCTTCGGTGCAACAAAGTCGCAACAGGACATTTTGTGATTTTACAGGAGAGCACTTTTAAGTTTTT
>DWPV01001960.1:0-18631 GCA_018251915.1 Urbanus proteus proteus
TTGCCTGGAGGCTTTATATAATAAATATGACAAATAAACTAAATTTCACATAACTAATTTAGAAATAAGATAAAGGAAGAAAATGTCAAAAATAAAACAAAAAAGTAAAAACTGATAGTTATGTTTATTTAAGTCTCAAAATTAAGGTTACAACTGATTTTATTATTTTAATTTTAATATCTAGGCATATGTATAGGCACTACCGACATTTTACGGGCATTCTTAGTATCATAAAATATTCATGCTTATATGTCGCTACGCAAATCCTTGTGGGGAAAGGTGTTCTATTACAAAAATTGAAGATAGAAAGAAAGCTTGTACAGCTCTGAAACCCAAACTTTTCAAATAAGATAGACAAAGGTATAACTAACATAGGAGTTAGTAAGGTATAGGTATAATATAGGTGGTGTAGGTATCTAAAATAATAATAATAATAACCAAGAAGGCATAGATACCTACGGGAACTATCATAAAAAATACACATACTACTTACAGGCATTATGACTTAGATCAGTAACTAATATCAGTAATGTAGTAGTCGATAGACCAACAATATTTAAAAACAAGATTTTTTAAATCATGAATATTTCATGCAAGAAGCCACACACAAAACACAAACAAAAAAGGGTCCTAGATCACAATGTCACATAGAATAAATAATAATTATTAAAATGTTAATATTTACTTATATTTATACACATTTAAAATAACCTCTAATAATAAAAGTGTGCATATTTTAAATGTAGGTACGTAAGCTCTGTAATGATATGCACGATCAAAATATTTCACTTAAGAAATTGATTAAGCTATATCGTACGAAACAGTTTGCCAATCCTAGCTGTGTCTGTGTATTTACAGCACATCCAAATTATTTTCTGTTTTGTTTAACAACTAACTCATATTACATTAATACATTTAATACAATTATTTTTAGTATTTGAAGGGTTTTCGTGAGGCTAAGAAATCCTAGAGTATAATTAGTCAAATATTATTAAACTCTATAAGGGGCCGCAAACTTCAGACATGATGTAGGTAAAAGGTTCTTTCAGTGTTTCTGAGCATACTTCACAAAGATGCAACGGTACTAGTACAAATTTTAAATATAAATGCATTCACCCGTTTAAAATAGCAAAGAATAAATTAGTATTCATAATAAGTAAAGAATTTATAGAAAGACATACAGACATACAAAATTTGTGTTCAAAGCTTTTATAACAATGTTCTTAATCACAGAAACGATTTTATTAAAATCACAGTTATCATTATTTTACAAATAAAGTAACGGGCAAATAATATGCAACACTTTAAAATATATTATCTTTACCTAGGTACATACCTTAAAGATTAGACAAGTCTGCCCTCTTTTGGCGCACATGTCAGATATTTTTTTAATTCCTCTCACTATGACGTCTTGTTCGTATAAATTATAATAATACTTTGGAAGTATAATTAAATAATTTTTGAAATCAAATCTTACAAAAATAAGACTTAAGACTTAGATAAATATATTATACTTATAAATACACAACAATATTAACTAAAATAAACTAGGTACCTATGTTATTAAAAATTTATAATCATTTTAGTTCAGTCCTTAAAACAAATCTTATGGGATTTACATACGTCAGTTGTCACAAGGTCCCTATTCTGCCTTTCCCAACCCCAAATACATTTTATTCCTTATTTTATATTTACGAAAATATTTTCAATATATGTACAAATGTGTTTATTCTTAAGTTAACCACTCTAAATTTTATTTTATGATACAATGGTCATAAGCCCTAATTTGATAACAATTTTCCCAAAAATAACTTTCAATACTGAAATTTATTATTTTTAGTATAACGTTTCAAACGAATGGGTATGAAATGTAACCGAATAAATATAATATACTCATGAACACAGATGTTCTATAATCGTAATTGTACTTTAGATTATTTTTAGACATAGACTCAGGATGCCCCGAGGGAGTAGAGTCCATGTCTGTGGTTTTTACTCAGGAAGTTTGGGATGGCTTGCAGAGTACGAGGCACACCAAACACTCCTGCGGTAGCTCGTGACGATGCAGTGGCAGCCGGACAAACTCTAAACCTAAGGAAAGACACCAAATTATACATATTATTAGTGTAATAAATATCTAGTAAGCGAGCGAGCATAATGGCAAGTTTTCGATGCGGCCAATATTAGTATTATGAGGCAACAGGAACTAAAAGGTACCTACGATTGGCTTTCTGCTCTATTATATATAAGTGTCTCCATGCCATTCTTAAAAACCAAAATTCGCTGTTTATAAAAAGCACAGAAATACAAAATCCTTTGTTTATAAAAAACAGAAATACCTCCGCAGTTGAACCAAAAGGTAATCTTTACAGACCAATTTTAGGATTGAATTCTTTACCTTAACCTAATATTTTACATGTCTGACCAGGGTTGAACCCAGACATTCTTTATGTAAACCCAGTATTACAACAGCGCTACTAGATACGACCCTGTTATTTTAAACTGTGCACCTAAATATTAAATTTTATATAGTGCACTAATCTAATGTAAGGCACAGGGTTGAAATTCGCTTAGCAATAGTTTAATTTTGATTTATGTTTAAAAATGTATTTTCTTAAAATCGTACAAAAACCTTATGTCAATATAAACCAGCATTGCTCTTGGTACATTGTTAGGTATTATTAGATAATTTAGATATGTTATTGTAACACAAGCAGTCCATATGTTGCAAAGAAATAGCGCTTAAGTGCTAGGTACTTAAGTATATGTACTGTACTACACTATAGTGAAGTTATGGAGCTCCGTAACCGTAACCAAAACTACCAGATATCCGAAATAAAAAAACTATCCGAAACCGTAACAGAGTCCAATATAAGTTTCGAATAATTTTGGACAGAGGTGGAGTTCAAATATCAAGGATCAAGTCGATAATATAACTGTGTGTTCCTTAGTCGCAATATTATTATTCGTTTACTATTACTTGAATCCGAAACTAGCGGATAATCCGAAATAATTTCATATCCGTAACGGAATCCGGAACAATTTTTTTCACATACTCGTATCCATATCCAAATCCGAAATTTTATATCCATAACATCCCTACTATACTACAGTCAAATTCGTGCGAGCTGTCTTCACAAGTAGAAGTAGCCACAGAAAGAGTATATAATAAAAAAATCCATTATGCACCAATATATTTCGAACAGTGAGTAATAGATTAACGAAGAAGAAGTAGTTAACAGTTAACAGCAGCGTTAGGCAATTGCATGAAATGAAACAAATGTATTTTTTCACGCTTTATATTGGCTTCTCTGTAACTTTGGTAATTAACAATGCATATAAATAAAAATTTGAAGTTATAGTTACTCGTATATCTAGGTACCCTTTCTTTGTCGAATCTAAATGAAACTTTGTATGTATATGTATAATGAAGTTCGAATGATAATACTATAATCTGGCATCTCGGAGCTGATGTGATGATACAGCCAGGAGGTGGATAGTGGAAATTCTGAGTGGCTACTAGAAAACACATCGAGTTTAGCAGCCTATGGTTAGTAATAATACTTCAATTTAATATATTTATTCATATTTATATATTAATACAGCCATTCTCAAAGTGTGCTCCGCGGAGCCTTGGATCTCCGCACAGCCTTCACGCGGGCTTCGAGAGAATACTCCAATTGGATTAGTTTTCTTTTATTATACACTTACATTGTAACATGATTACCCATTGTGAAAAGAATGCACGAAACTTTTTCTATTAATTTGGGGCTCCGTCAAAAATTTTGAAAAGGCTCGGCCACTAAAAAATTTTGAGAACCACTGCATTAATAACATTAGATACCTATTAGTAAGCTTATAATTTTTTATGTATCCAATGATTGATATTAATAAAAAAGCGTGGGGTGTTTTTTGGTTACGATATCTTTGAATTAATTGAAACAAAGCGCCCCATACTTTTAGCATCATCATCATCATCATATAAGTATAATACAATAGCAAGTGGAAAGAATGAAGTTAACAGCAGAGTAATATGCTCTCTGCTGTTAACTTCATTCATAATGTCAATCTCATCCCATACATAATATGTTCTTATTGAATGAGATTGTCATTTCATGAGAAAGTTGGTAATTTATTAACTGCTGATCATATTTGAATAAAATTTGGCACACTCATGGTGTAGATTAACACAATAGTTAAGTGATAAACGTGACTCAAGCAAACAGAGCCGCATAAAAATTATTATATTTATTGACACTATAAGATGTAATAATAAAATTATTCGTATTTTCAAAGCAAACAGACTGTAATTAATATAATTTAATGCCCATTCATGCAATTCGCAGGAACTGTCTTAATATATACATGCATAAACTTAAATCATAGACGACAAGGCGTGTTTAAGTGCGCCAGCATATGAAAGTATACACGTAACAATAATAAAAAAATAATTATATTTTTTTTGTCTAGCCGTTTGTTTGAGGTGTTTGCATTTTTTCTTCTTTAACGCAGGTGAAACCGCGAAGATCAGCTCGTCCACTATAAAATCAAAACCCTTTTTTTCTTTTTAATTAAAGTGCAATGTTTAGAAAAGTAATCACTTGTTCTATAGCATGCATTTTTAATAGCACTTTCTGTGAGATTTTGATAATAGTGGTATATTATTGTAATAGCGAATGTAGTTACCCATGAAAGATTTAGCTACCTTGCACAATATTTATTTAGGTATTGATGTGTTTTTTTTAACATACATTATATTCTCATAAATCTCTCTGAAAAAATTGTCTGACGGTCTCACCCTAAGGTAGACCATAGCAAATCTATTACAGTAACAACTTTTCAGGTTAGCACATTAATCTAATAATTCTTAAAAATAGTACTTATAAGGTAATTATGTTAGTATGTGTTATGTATGATCAAGGATTACTCAAGCCACTAGCATTCTTATCACCTCTGATATCTGAAAGGAGCTGAGGAAAGATTTCACTCCGAGGTGTAGCCCCTTCTGTATTTACATTTGGCTGGTCTTCTGTGGTTGTAAGGAGCTGGTTTAACTCCGCTTCTTGTTGTTGTTGTTGCTTCTCTTTGAGCCTGAGAGTAATATTTTAAATGATATTTATTACATATATCAGTGATAAAGACGGTTATATATTTCAACAACTCCTGTTCGCAATGGATTTGTTTGCTATAAGATAAGAATATATATAAGAGTATGGCAATGATATTCTAACATAGTTATGGAAGCAACGCATCGGTCAATCTTATTAAATTATAGACTGTAAGTTGTGCTTATAGGTTATTGAAATACATACTTTTTAGCATCAATTTCTTTCATTTCTCTTTGAGCTCTCTCCCAGAGATCTTCTGTGACTGATTGTTGCATCTTACTTCTCTCTACAAATTTTTTATAATATTCATTGGCATGAGCAGATGGGACAAACAAATTGTTTGATTCATTACTAGAAGATTGGACGATTGTATCATTTGCTTGTTTATCACTATCACAGCTTCTAGTTGAGCTTGTATCACTTTTTCTTTTGAACATTGATGTAGTTTCTAGGACTGGGGTTACTTGTTTTTTCCTTTTAAACATTGAGGTAGCCGGTAGAGCAATTGGTTCAGCTTTTGGCGACAGACATTTAGCTGGAGTCTGAAGCCATTCAGTAACTTTATCAACGGCTTCTGTTACAGTTTTGTCTGATATGAAATCATTGGGCTTCAAAAGCTTGACTTCTATATTTTCACTTTTGTTGGTTGCGTCCACCTTTCTGTCAATGTGATCAGATGAATTTTCAACACCAGAACTACTTTCTTCCATTTCTAGTAGAGAAAGTATCGCGACGTTTCTTTCATATCGTTTTTTCTTTGGTAGATTTACCTTTAAATTTTCAGTCTTGATTTCATCTGCACTTTTTACATTATCATTTTTACCAATGCCTTCGTTAATAGTGTCACCAGCCCCAGAGAGTAATGGCACAAATTCTTTACTTAGAGGGTTAAGTTTGCTGACTTCTAACACCTTTTCTGAGCTGGCATGGTTTATATCATCTATATCAATTTCCTCTGCCCGTACCTGAAAATTAAAATGTTAATCCGAGTTGAAAAAACTTTAGTAAAGTCAATATGTTTTTCTCGTTTTGCCATTGATAGCCTAATTATTAGCCTTCCATTGACAATAATTATTATATTCTTCGATAGTGTTCGTAATTACTCATAACTTATGTTGATATTTCATCATTTCCAATCTTGGAACATATTTCCACATATACAAAACCACATATTATATACCATATTCACAATCTACGTTTGCTGCAAGTATTTGATACATAACCCAATTGAATAAGGGGCTTTCACATTATAAAAAGTTATATTCTTATTTGAAATACTCAGACAGATAACCAGTGCACACATGATAGTAAAACAGAATGACATAAAGTGCTAGAATGTAACAATACAACTAACCTCATCAAGCAATTGTTTGATCATACTTAGATCAGGTTTGGTGTGTAATTCACTATCACCAACATAACTTTTGAAGTACTCTTCTTCAGTCTCTGAAAAGCAAAGAATAACATTTATCATTTGATCTTTTTTCTAAATATGCCTAAACATCACTTCTTATTTTTAATTTTATCGTTTTTACTGAACCAATACCTCCCAGCTAGCCGTCCTGAGTGCTATGTGGAGGACTCCGGGAACTTAAGTACCATCGTTGAAGTCCTTCAAGCATGATGCCCATTTCAAGCTCTGACCCAGTGAGCACTTACTCAGCCAAAACCTGTGGGTGTTTACGACGGCACGCGACCACACGTACCACCGTCCTTCCTGGGGTCGTTGGATGGACGGTTCGAGCTCCCATTCTAGCCGACGGCAACCCCAAAAGCCGCCTGCAGGGGTAGGGCAAGGGATACCGTAGCCCTATTCTGGTCTCGGTACTACCTACCGGTTTCTACCTAACTCAACATATATACCTACTTCTACTCTTATAATACCTACTCTTCATGTGATTTATTGTTTCCATATCTATTAGGGGTCTCTATTTGGTCCGACCGCATCACTACAGTTTTTAACATGCAAGGTGTCATTGGATTCTTTTGAAATGTTATATTGACATAGGCTATATAAGTACCAAGTGTGAATATGTTGATAATTTTTTTGTTTTACATTTGGTTTTTTCAAATACAGTAAAATTATTATCGGCCAAAGAAGGCCTAAGCTTTTGCCGAAGGTGGGCTTTTTTTTTACCAAAGGTAGCCAGAACCGAAGCTTCAGTCGGACACTAGTAATTTAGTACTTGTATTCCCTTCAAGGTATTCTTTGTTAAATTTGTTTGAAACTAAATGCAAATGATCCATTTGTAATAAAGCCTATTCAATCTAAGGACAAGTGCTTCAGTCGTTGTGATATTTTCTCAAGACACCATTTCTTTCTTTGGTAACAAATGTTATTCAATCAAAATAATAAGACAAACTGTTATATTTAACAATATGAGAATGATAAATATACACTTATTAGATGTAAAATGCTGTGTGGAACAGTAATAATCGATAACAAACAATAACAATCAACAAAATGTGGATGAAGTGACTGTACTTTTTCACTAACGCACACGTCTACCTGTAGACGAGACAATGAGCAAGGGGTGCCCTGTCATCTTGCGCTGCATTGCCATTTTCCATTAACATCTGATTTTCTATTAAGATGCAAATTGTTTCTATACTCAGGGCATACTAGGAATTTGGCACAGACTATACATATAGACAATACCTACATAAAATATATCACAAAACATTAATATATCACATATATATTTTATATTTTCAAATATAACAATTATGCCCTCAGGATTCACGTGACAAAATTCTATAGGTACCTCCTCCGAAGAGTTTCGTTTTTCTTTTTTTATCTTGAAACTCACTGGGTCCCTATGGACATTGCGAGGCTCATTGGGGATGGTTCACTTAAGAAACGACAATGAAATGTTAACATGTTTCATCATATATTTCTGTCGCAGGAACAGTGAGATAAATAAAAAAGTGATAATAATCTGCCTCAATTGTTTTATTATAACAGATATAAATGATATGAAACCTACCTTCAACAATATTAATAGCAGGTGGCTTGTCTCCGCTCCCGATGGAACCAACGAGTTCTCCGGGAACCTTCCGGCCCTGCGCGAACGATAAATCGCGCAAAATTGCATACTTGTTCGTCCATTGTGCTCCCATATTAATTACTCTTTTATTTCGTTTTACTTTGAAACATACAAAAGTGTACTGTGTTTGTAACAGGGAAACTGATCCTGAGTCGTAAGTCGCCGAGTCTGACGGACGGAACACAATTTTAATTAATACAATAGGTGAAACTGGCGAAATAATCCAAATTCCCGTAAAAAGTATTTCTTTTCTATATGATCCAAAATAATACAAATCTAAGAATAATAAGATTATATGATCCAATCCAAATACAACGAATCAACGAATCACAAACAAAACTCAACTTGTTAGTTTTTTTTCTTAAATTTGTTTTGATGCCACGGATCCAAGTCGTTTTCAGCCAATTTTCATTTGAGAAGACGATGATAAGATGTTTCTATATAGAAGGTGATGAGATGGGTCCAGTAAAGTAGTAGTTATAATATCCTTGCCGATCTTGGAAGTAACATGGAAAGTCGATTTACACCACAGAAATGGGATAGAAGATAGAAGTGACATACAAGCCTATTAGCATGGGAACCGCTGTGGCCAAAACAAACACAATCAACAAATCAATAATCGTATTCTTATCACTAAGAATGCTGCATTTTTATTGATTGTCTGTTGTCGTGTTGACAACTGCAAGCAAAAAAACGGCATTTCAGCTCAGTTTTTTTCTAAGTTGATTTTTGAGTCAAAAAATGACAAAAATAAGGTCTTAAGATCCAATTATCTCAAAAACGGTTAATATTCAGATAACATATTATTATGTGTCAAATCGATCAGAAATTACCTGATTAACAACGTCCGAAAAGGATCCTGTTGACGTGTGTTGACATACCCTGTAATCCTGTTTACATTTTTTTTTATTATTTAAGAGCATTGAACTACATCTTGATAAACAAGACACAACGGTACCAAATAATAAAATAAATCATCATAAAGGCCGTACAATCCGCCACTAATTTTCAGAGTTCAGCTTTAAACCATTAATAAATAAATAAATAAATAAATAACGCTTCACACTCATAGTCCCACAGTAGGATTTTCTCCTGTGTCGTGGGTGCCATGGACAACACACAAGACAAGGACACACACCCAGACCAAGAACGGAAATTTAAACTCATCATTCAAATTTCCGCCTCGCTGGGAATCGAACCCAGGACCCTCGGATTAGCGGTCTGGCGTGTTAACCATTGCGCCTTCCGGGTCGTCAAACGGGACCATTGCATAGTATCTATCTGCAACTACAACTACACACAGAAATACACCGTATGTATAGTCAAGATAGCAACTGATTTAAATGTTATGTAATGTCGGTGGTCAGAAGCTGGATTTTATAAGGATTCAGTGGGAACATTATGCAGTTGGTTAAGCTGGCCAGTTGGACTTATCTGTCAGAATCCTTTTCTTTTTTCCTTTAGAGCAACGTGGTAAATTATGCTGCAAGTCTCCTAGTTGCGTAAGGAAAAAGATACCCGCTGACAGTGCACATCTACTATTATTTGAAGTAAAGAAAGTAAGTAGCAACATATTCATTTTTTTTCTCACTTTATCATTTTACGACTCGAGTGTTACCTGAAATTTAGTACCTACCTACATATCGCTATCCGAATCGTCAACAACCCAAGAATCATCGTTTGGTTAGAATCTTTGAGTCTACGGAGGGACAAAGGCTCTCTCTGCATATTCTAGCGGCTTTACGCTGAACCATTTGACCCTACGTCACCCTTTCTCTATAGTACTACTCGCTAAAGGACGAAGTCTCTTCCACACCAACTGGACTCGTAGCGGTCCTCCAATATTCGGTTTGCACGGTTATTTTTGCCACGGACGTGCATAATGTGGAACGTACTTCCTCCTGAGGTATTCCCGTAGCGCTATGACATGGAGCTCTTCACTATATGTAAATGTCCATAGGCGTCGGTGACTACTTTCCATCAGGTGGCCCGTCTACCTTATGATTAAGCTTAAATGCTGTTTCATGGACCTGTTCGTCCTTTGGAAGAGTCAAGGACGTGAGTATTTATATAGTAAATTATATAGTAAAAAGTTTCGTAATTAATTAATGTTGCCAGTCAATATAAATAGCAAAAAATGTCTACATCTGTATAGATAAATAGCAAATAGTGCACTTTTAAAATAACATAGGAAACTATAATGTCCTTATGTTAATGAATGCAACGACAGATATACAGGGCTTACATTGTCAATCCTCTTATTGATTGTGAATCAGTTCTAGTCCTATACGCACTGTACTGCGCAATCGTATCAATGTGTAGGTAACTTTTTGTATAGGTGAGACCAGATCAGTAGGTAACTGCGCCGTGACGCCTTTTTCATTAAAGACATAATGTTTATCTTACCGTAAATTTACTATCACCATAATGGAACAATCTAAATTCATCTGGGAAGTACAATCAAGACCGTGTTTATGGAATCCTGCCGTAGACACATTTTGGGATCGCGTTGTAAAACGAGAAACATGGGAAGAAGTAGCAGCTGAAATGTATGAAAATTACGAAAATTTTTCAGATGACGAAAAGCGGGAAGCGGGTTGGTATTGTTATTATCCGTGTTTTACAGTTTACACTCAAATAAATTCGCTCGCAGCTTTCGTACCGTTTGTAATACATTTCACAATAATACCTTTTGTTTGATGATGAGGGGGAAACCTTCAAAAGGTATCCCACGGCTCGGGGGTGACGCAGAGTTATGATGGATTTTTACCACACTTAAACACCCCGGTGAACGTCTTCGGCGCTTCGAAGAGGACTCCGTGATCTCAACAAGGAAATCCAGCTGGAGTCCTCTGAGCGCGTTGCCCCATCGAGCTTAGCTCGAGCGAGCGCTGCTCTCGCCGCACCGTTAGGTGCACGGGAGCACGTGATCCCACATACTGTCGTGCTTTCCAGAATGGAAGATTAGATTCGTACTCTAGCCACCCGATATCCCGGAAACCCCCTTTTACGTACGTACGGGATACCGTAGGCCTATTCTGGTCCGGAAACTACAGGGACAAAAAAGTAGATACCTGAGCAAATATATTAATAAATTTTAATTGATTATTTTTCTTTATTATAAATGGCATATGCTACTTATTAAAATCTACTATTACAGAACTATTTAAGAATGTCAATAGAAAGATAAGTTACTTCTACTTTGTGAATTTTGAGCAAAATAGTAGTCGTGTGGCACACGATTTATGCGTATATTTTAATGGTTAAGTAACTAAACTGTTCCATATGTAAACGTGCATTGGTTATTTATGCAGTTTTTAAAGATATGCCTAACTATAGCCGTTATATCATATACCTATCTTTTTTTGTTGACGAGGGGAAACCTTCAAAAGGTACCCGACGACGCCGAGTTATATAGGATTTTAACCGCACCTATTTATGTAGTGTAGGTACCTAAAACAATGTTATTCGCTAGTATACTCAAAAAATACCTACTTTACAGCTGCTACAATCTTAATGAAATTCTTTATACATTTATATTTTCAGTTTTAGAGCTGCAAAAAAATTGGAAAAGCTTAACAGATTTTTACAAGAGAAGGAATCCCAAACTGGATATAGATGAAAAGACCCAACGCAAAAAACCTATTGTAGAAATGTTGAACTTTTTAGATCCTGTCACTGAATTTAAACGACAAAGAAGGGCAAGGGCTCGAGCTGCAAAAAAGACTATAAAGATTAAAAACACGAACGTAATTTTCCAGATTCCCAACTACAAAAAGAATTTTAATCGGAATAAATACAAACCTAAGCCAACCGATGAATTTCAGCAAACGGAAAGCAATAAATCAGAAAACGATTCAAACATGAATTTTCTACAGTCCCTTTTACCAGACATGCAAAGTCTGGACGATCGCCAGAGGTTCGAATTTAAATTGGAAGTGATGAAGTTGATAAAGAAAATCAAGTACGATAGGGAAGGGCCAACTAATAATGCAGAAGCATCACAGCAAGACTTTATGTTTTGTGATAAACCAGCCACATTTATCATTCAAACATCATCAGTGGAAAACTCTCCACGCTCTTTGTCGCCGATTAACTTTTCTCTCACTCCACACGATGAACAGCTCATGATATCTGACATTGAACCAGAATTGCAATTGATTACTTCATCAGACTTAGATTTAAGCCAAGACATTGTAGTAATATCGGGCGATACTGACATAGGCTCGTTGGTAACATTTGATCGTCGCTAAATGCGGGCACTCTTTTTAAATAAAATTTAATTGTTAAAAGATGAAACGATTAAGACAAACGCTTAACATGCCCTCCACGCGAAATCAACATGCCAAAAGATTTTTTTCATTAGATTGCACCTTGGAACGTTACTTCCATCCAAAATGCGCATCCATACCAAAAGTTTTGTGAGCGCTCAAACGTGCTAAACCTTCAATGAGACCTGTGTAGAATTTCGCCTATTATTATACCTATTAAAATATATTTTATGTAATTTATGGAAACGGATATAACTGTAATATTTGGTAGAAAAAGTTTGACTACTGTGAAGTTGTAATAATATTTTAAAACAAATTAGGTATTTTCTAATGTAGCAAATATGCATCAAAAAGTTCATGGGCGTCGCGGGGCATTACTGGAATCCCTCCTCACCTTCTCTTCTTTTGTCGTTATCAAGTTAGTTGGTGACATTGGTGTTAGCTGCTACCTCAGATGCTGCTCCCTAAAAATGCACAAACTAATGCTCTAAAATTTATCAACTACCCTCCCTTAATTCAATAGCCGGCGAAGCTCATGAATAGATGTTTTAAAATCATTATGTCGAAAATATACCGTCGGAAAAGTAGACAAACATGCATTGAGATATATGTACTAAAGTACTGGGGATACTAATTCAAACAAAAATCGTGTTCCATTTATAGTATTACTAAACATAAATTTCACCCCGCTCTTCCGCGACGGCGCGCGCATGCGCATGGAGCGCGCGCTAATGGATTTTTCAAAAATTAGAGTAGCCTTTGTTACGCCTTAGACCTTCAGCTATCTTTATGTGACAGTCCCGTCAAAACAGGTCCAGCCGTTTAGAAGATTAGCTCAGCCAAACAGACAGACAAAATTTTTTTAATTGCTTTTTCGTTATGGGTATCGTGTATACTTTTATATGCATTAAGTAAAAATTGTTATTTCGAAATCACAGACGCTTCAATTTTATTTATTTGTATAGATACCTTACAGCTACTGCAGCGCTGAAACAATACCTACTAATACTGTCTAACGTATCCTTTGAAACTGCAGCGTTAGATTTGCTACAATACTCAATAAGGCATATAGATTATGAAAAGAAAGTGACCCGTGATTTTTTTTTAAATTTTCAAATAATGAAATCTATTAAATTGCCGATGAAAAGTTACTCTGGTGAACTTTATCGATTTTTTAAATTAATACTACATTATTTTTAAGTTTCGATAAAATGAGTTCAATAGTCCTAAGTGTCAATATCAGCATGCGGCTAGCGAGCGACTGAGTGAGTTAGAGTGCAAGGGCCCCAACTGAGTGGGGCAGTGGGGCACAACAGTGCTTTGCGTTGTCTTCACTAGTACATAAATCTCAATGCAAACATGTTTAAAAAATGGTTTTCGTTAACTGAATAAATGTGTTTATATTGTTACGGAGAATATTTATTTTTATGATGTTGTGAAATTATAAAGATATTTCTTCCACTACATTGTAGTTGTAGTTTAATTTATGTAGTGTAAAACTACAGCCACCTTTTCAACATAGGGTATAACGCCACATAAACATTGATTATATTTAATGTAAGCAATGAAGCGCCATTAGCCAACGGGTTAATAATCAAAGTGAGATACACCGGCGCAATTTGTTAACTAAGATTCCAGATCTTTTGCCTTCGCACATTTCATCCACTCAACGCCAACTCTACAAAGTCGCCTATGATCACGTGCGATCTGCGACATTTTAGGTGCCCGTTTGATGTTATCTGCATAGGTGATCAAATGACACTAAAATAATACATTTTTTTGAAGTAGAATTTGATCCCCCAGGTGATCTTGTCTCAGGTGATCATATTCCACTTTTTATAATCACCCAGGTGATATCACCTGGGTGATCAAAGTGGAATAGACCAACTCTACTCACAGTATGACAACACAACTTAAGAACCTTTATTAGGCAGAAATAGGCATAGTGGCGGTGCTGCTGTGGAACGACAACTTGTTTAATTGACAAGATGATAAATTCACTCTAAATAACATACCATAAAGCATACATTTCCATGCCATACTGTGAATTAAGTCTGTATAAAATGCGAAAACAAAGATGTGGAATCTTCAGTTAACCAATTTGCGCCGAAAAAACAAATTCAAACGCCATGTCATGAGAGGCACGCTTTTTAAAAAATTAGCTTTCAAATATCTAAGGTTTAAATATAATTTATCTTTAATGGGGATTGAATTATTAACTGTTATTTAAACTATTATTTTTAGTTAGGTATTATATATAATTAAAACTACCAAATTTTGTTAAAAATATAATTCATATAAAAATATTATTGGCATTATATAAATAAAAAATATTTAAAAAATACATTATTTGTCTATTTGTAATATCACTTAAAATAACATTAATTATCCTCATAATAGCATATTACCTTGCAGCCCTGTATTAAATGTAGGTATGTTATAATTCAGTAGTTAAATGTCAAATCTGGTTACTTTATTCTGGGAAACGATACATTTTGTATCATTTTCAAAGGTGGAGTCATCCAGGTTTCAAGTACAGAATTATTATGCATTAAGCATACCATATTTTAAGAACAAGTAATTTTAATACTAAGGCACTTCTTTATGATAAAAATCTCAGGTAATAAATTTATCTATTCAGCAAATTACAGTACAAATTATTATGATACACGAATATACTATTGTAAAATATTGTAGTGAAACTTCTTTAGGTGTGCTATGAAAATGCAAAAAGTATTGTATTACAATTTTTGTAACAGACATGGTTACATTGGGGCATTACAGATCCGGCTGTACATTACTATAATAATACATATTTCATTATATTGATGGTTTTAGTAATTCATTTCAATTATATGTGTAAGTGTAAAATAAGTGTTAAATTTTCATCCAATAAGTAATACAATTTAATACAATAATCGTGTTAAAAAAAGAAACAGGACGGCCTGCCAACTATCATTATTTGCTAGTGATAACTTAAAATTTTTGAAAAATCTTGTTTTATTATTCACTGAATGATACGAATCTGTAAATTATCCCCTTTCGCAAATCACTCGACAAGCCTAAAGAAATGTTCACTCTTAAAATAATGGTTTTCTAATTAGATCATTTTTGTGTCTAGTCATTTTAAAACAATTGAAATTCATAAAAAATATTGAGAATATAAAATTCACTAAGATAACTAAGTTTTATTGCTTGTGCGTGTACACATTGATAGTACTGACACACGCACTATTTTACTTTATGAGCCTCGCTGGATCTCTTCGTTCATTTTTTCCTTGATTAGTTTATCTTTTTCTTTTAGTTCCCTTTCCAACTTCGTCCATATATCTTCGGATCGAGATTCTTTCTGTTTACTGCGTTCCATGTACTTCTTTGTCAACTCGTCCGCGTATGATGTGGGAACGAAAGAGTTTGGTGTATGCCTGGAAGATTTCTCTGATATATCAAGGCTCTCTGGAAAAGATCCGCTCAAAGGAGACTCCGATATATTAAAACTTTGTGGCACAGATGTGTTCTCTTTTCTTTTATAGGTAACTGGACCCAACCACAGCGATTTACTCGTATGTTGCTCTGGTTTTACTTTTAACCAGTTCTTTACTTTTTTTATGGATTCTTTAACTTCCTTTGACATAGGTTGGTCATTGTTATCCTGTTTTAGGACTCTGTCACAATATATATCATTGGTGAAGTCAGTTTTAATATCCTGTAAATGGGTGGTAGGGTTGAGATTTGATTGTTGTGATTGATGGGATGTTTCCAGCAGTAAATATGGAACATAATCTACTTCCTGTCCCATTTTCTCTTTATTTGTCAAATTATTTGTTAAGTAAATTTCTTCACATTTACGTTGTTCAGTGTCATTTATTATCATTGTATGGTCTTTATCACTATCAGATGTTAGCACATTCACAGGAGTTTCCAAAAAATAATTATTATGTGGCACAGATGTAGTTCCTTTTCTTTTACAACTTACTGAATTAAAAAATTCACTTTTTTCATCTTGTGATTGAGTAGTGGAACTTGTAGACATGAGATCCGATTTTTGTGCTTCTTGTGATAAATATGGTACGTTATCTACATCATTTAGTGATTTAATTACTTTCGTTTTTATTAATTTGATACTTGACATGATTTCCTCGTTATTTTCACCATTTTGTCCATTATGCTGTGCATCAGATTTACTGTTGGCCTTTAAATTGCCTTCTGGAGCAGTTTTAAAGTAATCTGGTGTCATTAAGGCCACAGATTTACTACCCGTTGAGTTTGTAGGTATTTCAGTGTATAACTTTAATAAAGACACTATAGCCAAGTTCTTTTCCTTCTTCTTTTTAAGACACACAGAATTGGATGTGTTAGTAATTTTGAGTTTGAGCTGTTCTCTCAAATTTTTTATTTCTTCCGAGTCAAGTCTCTTATTAACATGTATATCAATATTATTATTAGCCTCATGACTCACATTAATTTCTTGACTAGCATCAATCTTATTTATTTTAAAATTATCCTTACACACTAATGACTCTTTGATTAATGATTCTTTGCTTTGTTCTGTTGTTTCATGATGAAGACTGGCAATTGATTTTAAATTTGGATCTTCATCTGTGGAAATTGCACTGCTCGTTGATCCAATTTGTGCTGTATTTCCTTGGATTGCATTGCTGATCCTTGTGTCTCCTCTAGGTACAAAATCTGGTACATTTGGATTTAATTTGGTTATGGAGACCACAGCATTGGCATTCTCTTTCAATTCCTTAATATTATCCTTGTCATCATGTGCTGAATCGTCAAAATTATCATTTACCTGAAATAGAATTTTTACAATGATAAAATTGCTTTACAAGACTACTAAACAAAAAGAAAAACATTTGTTATTTTTAATAATAAATGGTTATCGCTGAATTGGCAGAATGCGGTTTGTGGTATGATAAATACAGAAGACCCCTATTCATTTTAAATAATCTTAACAAACTATTATTATGACTCGCAATCAACACTACAGATGTTCAATTTTAAAAGTATTCAACATTCATCCACTTACCATTCGTAGCATATGCTTGATACCAGCTAGATCAGGCTCCGCTCTAACAGTATCTTTGCTAATACAACCCTTGTACATAAGCAAGAAGTCATCTTCTTCATCTGAAAATTTACAAAAACCTTCTTTTATCACAAAATCAACTCTTATTGTAATACATACATTCAAACTTATGATATGCACTTTACACTACTGGTATAAATAAAGACTATTTCAATTACAATCCCAAATTACTACATGCGTCCACACAGATTGTAAATTTTTAACCTTTATAATATGTGTATACAGAACTAGTTTTTACACACAAGCACGTGATTCCTTAGATCTCCATCTTTATTTTATCATAAAATGCAAAAGTACAACGGTGATTTGATTGCAGATGCTCACACACACATCTCACTCCTCACTCACCTCACTCAAACATTTGGCCTTCATGAGTGGTGCAAAATGTCAAATTTTTGGTATAAAGACTATGGTAACAGAGTCATACTGTATTTTCACTTCTTATGTTCCTCAGATGCAGCAAGTAATCTACGATTAACCTCTGAAGATTATCTTGGGTCTCATATCAATTATTTAAGTGCTAAAGGCCACTAGATATGGTCCACCCACAGTGCTCGCTATTTATATTAAAAAGGTACACATACCTGATACATTGACTGGAGGTGGTCGTTCTCCTGAGACGGCAAATCTGTTGTCAAAATGATCTATCCTTTTCCCAGTGACTTCTTCCAAGTCAGTCAGCACATCTTTCATTGTGAACCAGCCCGTATTACTCATTATTGCACTGAAACATTTATTTAAGTTTCCAATAAGTAAACAGAGGGATGCAATAATGTAATACCAAATAAAATATTACTTAATATATTTTGAGGTCATAATGTACTTAGTACCTGTAGTACGTACATCAATAATTTTGTTTATATCTAACATTCTGCTGTGTTGCACAAAAATTTATAAACACTATTATAATGTCTGGCATGTTCGGCAAATTTTGCAACATAATTTTCATGATTTTGCTACCAGTAAAAAAAGTTGCAAGTTGGCTAATGAAATTGAATGTATTGCTGAGATAGCCAAAAGTTGACTTAAGCAGTCTATCATCCCTTCCGAATTTTAAACAATGTAATAAAACATATCTTACTAATATTATAAAGCTGATAGTTTGTG